>JAFELO010000264.1:752694-804021 GCA_017140195.1 Eumaeus atala | reverse complement strand
TCACGCGGTCGTTTTCGTGGGTATCGCGTGCCGCGAGACCCACACACCACTGGACCTCACCCTGGACCGGTGAAGACGCGAAAATGCGTTTCCCCGCGTCAACAAAAAAAAAAGAAAGAAAACCCATACCTTACTAAAAACAGTTGAGAGTTTTCAAATTACAGTAGTAGCGAACTACCTCGTATAAATACTTAAGAATTTCTATTCTTATTCCAATAGTAAACATAGTCAAATTTTCCACACCTTGAGAAGATGAATTAGATTGATTATATATTAGAAGCACTATATATTTTTCGTATATTACGCAATTGTTATTCGTACTCAATTGACGTAGTCATAATAATGACTAAGAATTTTACGGATTTTATGCGTCACTCAACATTATATTTTTATAAAGTAGAGGACAAACGAGCAATCGAAGCCTTTTTACTACTACCGACGCCCGCGAACATCCACATAATTACTATGCCGATGCGTTGCGCTCCTTCCTCCCCCTAATGGCCCACCGGCTACTCAATAACCGCACAAAACGCGACACTGAAGATGTCCCTTTACGACGGTATTAGGTAAGCAAAAGTTACCTCCCCGGTGGTGGCAGCCCAATTCCGTTGCATAGCAGGATGTAGTGTCATGCACCATACATGACGCAACCTTCTCCTATGCACCATGGCACTACCTCTTACTAAAATCATCAAAAAGCAGAAAATAATATAAACAACAAATATAAAAGACCGTAACATGTAAACTTGTTCCAAATAAGGCATGGTTAAACAACGTATCAACACAAGGAACTTAAATATACTTAAATATTATTGATTGATATATAATAGCTCCGCTTATAGCAGCAGGCACCTCAGCGTCCATGGCAATTCGATCTCATAAAAAATTAAAAGCATTTCAAAAACATAATGATAACAACAGCATAATTGCTTAATGACGATCCCAAATTGTGATTTCATATTATTTATTCACGACGAACCCAAATGGTCACAGGTAAAATGAACGGTATTAACAGGCTCTTGTAATATGTATTGGTGAGAATATAGGCATAACACCAAATAAACTTTTTCAATTAATTATCGTAGTTTTATTAGTTTTTCTTTATAATTTCATTACGAAGATTTATTTAAAAAGTGATAGAACTTTTATATATACTCTAAAAAATATTTGAACAGTCCCCCCTGGATTGCTAATAATTATTATACTTACATAATTTTAATTTAGTAATCAGTGATATAAATGAACAATTAAATTAAAAAATTGTCTAAGAATATTTTAATTGATAGAATTTAATGTGAAACTCATTATTCAACGTTTATGTTTTATGCATTTACTATGAGGCCCTTACAAATAAGCTTTCGCAAAGAATTACCAGATTTCTTGCGTTGACTGGTGGACAACGCATAGTCCGGTTCAGTAGTTTCGACTGTGCCTTGTCTGTCTGTCAGAACTCAGTCACTCGTACAAGGTTATAATGTTATTCATTATACTTAAATATTGATATTTGCTAAATTTCTGCAACGTGGCCGTCAGTGTTCCGTATGTATATTACAAATATACATCTTGTATTCTAAAATGACCTACTGGATAATTCGAACTATGTTTTATTTATACATTTATGAGATCAAGCGTTCGCGCCAAGCTAATGTTACGTATCCCAGTATATCATTATGAGTTTTATAATTTTTTTATAATAAAATCGTTTATGGGCCATCGTCATGGTTCCGCTCTTGATTAGCTCTAATAAGCGTTCGAGCTAAGCTTTTTTAGCGTCCAAAAGAAACATTATAAAACTCTTTTACTACCAATAAGCTGGTCATTACCATTAGCTGATAATGAGCATGGATGTGGAAAATTTGGCATGAGCCTGCTGGTAATTTGCATTGTTGTTAATTATATTCATTATGTAGCCATGTCGGTGACTTTTTTGTGTAGTAGTAGTAATGTAATTTAATTATTGTATTATTCTGTAGGAAGTACCGCCGTGCATAGTGCATGACACTACATACACTAATGCAATGGAATTGAGCAGGCACGACCAGGGAGGTACCTCTCGCTCACATAATACCGCAGTAAAGTGACAGCTTCAGTGTCGCATTGCATGCGGTTTATTAGTAGCCGATGGAGGGCGACGCATCGGCATGGTGATTATGTGGATGTTCATGGGCGTCGGTAGTCGCAAAATTGCTACGATTGCTCGTTTATCTTCCTGTTCTATAAATATTATACTTAATAATATTTTTATATTATTATTATTATTAATGCTATTATGTAGAAAAAATTGTATTCCTAAGCGAATTTCGATACGATGATGGCAAATCACATTGAGTGTCAAAAATTACAAGAAATATAAACTTAAATTACAAGCCTTGGCTACCGATGATGGGTATGGGGTACCTTACTGACTTCCTAACTACGAATTATTCCCATTCGAGTATATTTCAAGGCTACGACGTCCGTCACCGTCACTTCGTTCACCAATTCACCAGTTTTTAAAGTTAAGTTTTCAATCATGCCTATGAATGATCGCTGCTAATAAATATTTTTCAATACAGATGAGCTGTCAATTGGAATTTAAACAATATGGAGCTCGTCAATAACAATGGTCTATTGTTTTTTAAAATCACAGTGACTTAATGTGTTACGCTTCACCGATTGTGCATGCTTCAGTAGATTGCGATGTAAGAAAACCTTCTTCTAATTCGTACTAGCCTTGTCCTGTTTCTATAGCAGAAAATGTACATAAGCTTGAAATACTCTTTGGCACGTGGCCGGGATCGAACATGAACTACCTGAATGGGAGTCCGAACGACTGGATCAACTGAGGCTCCTGCGACATCAGAAATTACTGAACAAAATTAGTAATGTTTAATTTTAATTTGCGAAAGTTACACTCTGCACCAAACTTCGATAATTTAGTTTATCTTCACTGCTTCGCGAATAATTATAGAATAGCTAAATTGTAGACAGTAGTCCTATTTCAGTTAGCTTTAAATAAAGCTTAGTTTAAATGAACTTAAATTTTCTGTAAGAACATGAGCATAATATGAAGAATGTAACACATCAAGTAATGATTGAAGAAAAATAGATGCATGTACATACGGCAAGTATGTACTTCTGAAATATGTCTTTTTTTCAAAGAATTATCTTGTATATGTTTTGGGTTCCTTAGTTAAGTGGCGAAAAGGGAATAGGAAAGGGAAAAAAGGAACATTTATAAATTCGTCATGTCCGTCTGTCCGTCAGTTTTACTCGAAAATTATGTACCGCATGTTTGTAACTTGGAAGATAAAATATAGGATTTTATGTATCGTTACCAATAATATATTTTACATATTTTTTCTATATATAGGAGCAGGAGATCGGTCGTCTTGCGTTTATTGAAAGAATCACGTGTCTGGCAGTGGTCCGATAGGGGCTGATGATGATGGCGATGATGATGAAGGTTTTTAAATGTAAACTGGTTAAGAGTATCTCTCCATATACATATAACTGATGGTGAAAAAAATTCGGGCGGAACTGTATGTGTCATTAGTCTTTAAATAGGTATTTGTAAAGGTCATTTTTCACTGTTTCTAAAAAAATTCACAATGATGATATTTGCTTCTATGTAATAAGTAAAAAGTCTTCCGTCCCCCTCTTACTTTTGAACTACAGAGAGGAATCCAATAAAAGCTTCAAACGGAAATTGGTTTCGCACAAAATCGATATGGTTGTATCAGTGTGTCTGGCACTATAGCTCAGCAGATTGGGATGGTATGCTGCTTATCATATGGATGCCTATGGGTGGCGGTAGCCACCTACCACCTTCTCGTTTGTCCCTATCCTATATAAAAAAATAAGTGATATGGGATTTGTTTTGTTTATTCTGCGCAACCCTCCTTTACCGAAACCAAATAGCTCCTAGCCTGTTTTTTATATTATTGTATAAATGGAATTTGTTTACATTCACTTTTGTATAAATGGAATTTGTTTACATGTTTCTAGGCATATCAATAACTTACTAAGTGTTGAATCGCAACTGCTTTCTTGGAATACACCTGCTTTAGGCAAAATAAAGGTATGTAAATATATAGCTCTTGTGGGTGCAGCGTCTTAGCCTCAATAAATGATAGATGAAGATATCTAGTTTGGATTTAAAGTAACTATAATTGCCTGTTCTTCTAAGAAAATGTTCAAAAGCATATAATTAAGACGGCATTACTGCCAATTATCTTGATACACGGACAAGTACCGAGAATTAAGACTTTATGAATCACGATCATATAATTTTGATGACAAATTATGACAAAAAACCCTATCACAAAAAATTTAAATCTACATTTGAAATGCTAACTTTCATCTAGAACCTGAATCATATTTCGATTTTCTTAGATTTCATCAATCCGTTATCTAGCGTGAGCTTTTATAAATACTTTTGAATTCTCACAGTGCTTTCACTACCAATAGTTATTTTATTTAGGGAATGATTTCAAATGAGCGATTTTTTTAAAGTAATAAAAACACGTCATCACCAGGATATATTTAGGTAGTATTGCGATTTTTTTGGGAATACCGTATGGTATGATATGCCTAAACTTTTAATACTTTGATATAGATAATTGTGATTATTAATAATCTGCAACTCTCTGAGGTGGTGTAACGGTGCAGGTGTCGCCTGTTAAGACCGCTACCCGCGTGGGGTCCTGGGTTCGATCCCCAGGCTCTGATACTTATTTTGATTATTATAGCATACATTACATTGTCCAGAATTGGAATGTGTCCAAAGTGGCCATAGGCTTGCCGCCTATGACATCATGGGTCTCAGTAACTAGGCTAAACGTGGGTGTTCCAGTATATCTACTGGAGTTGTGTATGTACTAGCATACCTCTGCATAGCATACCAAAAATACCTTCACACCTATTATCCCCGAAGAGGTAGGCTCTTCGGGGATAATAGGTGTGAAGGTATTTTTACACTAATAATCTTTCACATTCCGTTAAAAGGATCCTTGCTGAAATAATAAGTCGCTATGAAAAACATGGTAATGTACTTATAATAACATATGAAATGAAAACGTCTAATTCAAAATTAATTATGTCTAAACATCACATGGAACAGCACATAGTAATTTTAAACTAACTTTGTGGGAACGAACACGTCGTCATCAACCGTTGGCTTGGAAAATTAAATGCTAATATAAATGATTATATTCTATTCCGTGCCGTAACAACATTATAATGAGAGACCTCTTGAAATGAGATCATAACGACGTATAATTGAGGCTTGTACAAAACGTCGAACGCTTCTTAATAGCGCAAAATTTTGATTGAAAAATATTAAGATAATACTTAAACGTTTCAGTATGATCCTTAGGTGTGTCATCAAAGTCATAAAGTGTACCTTATAAAAAGAGATACATTTTAAATAAAATTATAGCTTGACGCATCTAAAAGCCCATTTTTTTTCCAAAATTGTATCTTCAGCACAAAATATCCGAAAGCTTATAATTTTCTTTAATTTAAATTTAAATAAGTGTACTTAGGTATCAGTTAAATGTGTTTAAGAAAATTGATTTTCTAAGCATATCTATATGTTTATAATATATATCTATATGTTTCTATATAAAATATACAATTAATTTAACATACGTGTTAATGTGGCGATCAGTTGTCTTAGGGTTTTTAATCTTTGATGATTAATTGACACAAATTCCTAATAAAGGCATCGTCAATGTTGATAGTATACAGATTAACATAGCAAGTGGGCCCTGGACGATAAGCTAGTGGTCGCGGATACGAATCATGGATTGCCATGTCATGGATTTATTTATATATCATAATATCTATAGTCACTTAAGTTTAAGCGAATGTTACATTTATAATTATTATTATTATGACTTTTATTGTATTTCTGCCAAATATATTTTAAATACATTTCCTATTACTACACACTTGATCATGGATAAGAGTATAAATACAACAGTAACAACCATTGATTTACAAAAATTACTTAAACTAATTACATAAATTACAAGATTTCTTATTGAACTGTCATTTTAAAATGTCCGTGATTTTCCATGGACATACATTTTTGCAAAGGTTAATTTTAAGGTGTTTACTTGCACAAAGTGCACAATTTGTGTTGTGTACATTTTTGATACGGAGGGTTTTGATGTGCTGGCTGTGTGTCCTGGTAGTTTTAAATCTATGGTAACGACACATATTTGCGTCAGCTCGCTCGCAGCACAGGGAGCCGGGTGCTATATTCGACAATCCTCACATATTTGTCTTGCTTATTCTACATTCTTTATCACTTTTGTACAAATTCGCCGGTTGCGACTCATTTAAAATAATAAAAAGTTAATAAACTGTTAAGAGTGTCAATTATTGTTACTATATATTGCAGTAGCTCCAGGGAACGAAACAGTGATAACGGCAATAGTACTGACGAAAAAGAGAAAAACAAGGACAAGAGTGACAAATATGTCACCACTGTGTTCTAGATCGAGTATATAATTCTTAAGGATTCTACGATTGTGATTTTATTTTTCCTCGCATTCGTATTCCTAGGTTCATGGGTATAATGAAGACCTTAAATATATAAAATTTCTTAAATTTATAAAAAAAATATTAAATATATTTCCGTTGTCTAGTACCCGTTACACAAGTCCTTACGGAACATACCGCAGGTCTACGTTAACATGGTGTGATAAGCCCACATATATTATTATTATTAATTTAAAATATGACAAAAGAAATATGATATCCAACAAATTGTGAGCTGTGCAATCCTAAAGACGAGTTGGTCCGAGCATAAATAACCTGTGACTTGAATGATGGTATACAGCGCTTCAGTAAGACGCTGTTTACGCTTAAAATGGCAGAATTAATTCGAATCTATGATTTATTGTGAAGTTGAAGAACACTTGCACAATTTGATGGTATGTAACTCTGAATTCATAAATATACTCATCTCCAATTAATAAGTAGGTGTGTCGAGGTGCTAATCCAAACGCTTGTAGGTTACCCATCAATAACGTTTGTCGATAAACGATAGGGTACGTAAATATCTCTTTGTTGAGCGAAAAAAAATATTTAATTTTATCCTTCAACTTAAAATTAAACAGATACATGTTACGTATGCATTTTGTTTTTATATATTCTAATGATGCTGATGATTTGTAAATAAAACTGGATATTTTTATATATGACGCTTTGATATAGCATAGACTGAATCTTCCACAGAGTATAAAAACGTCACGTATCAAAAATGATTCTAAATATAAACAAAAATGACATCCGCTCTTGTTAGAATTTTTGGTGTTGACACGTGCGCTTTTCTCGCAGGCGTGTCAAAAATGTACAATTTAAAATAGCGAGCTCGAAAGTGAAACATTTAACTGGTACCAGTTACATACCACATCGTGTCTCCCTTAATAACAACTCAAAGTGCTCACCACCGGCCATCCAGATTATACGACCATTCTAAATCATCCCACACTTAGCTTTCTTTACTCGCGTCCAGTATGAACTATGAACCTTAATATTGAAGTATTGCCTTTATCACAAAAGGGTTCCATATCTCATTACGTTCAATAAAAGGGAGAGCGTCGTAAAATTGCAAATGCCAGATTTAATATACGAGAGGTTCGATGTAATGAAACGGACGAATTGTTCATATTATCTTGAGAAAGTTATGACTTTATGGTCCGACGTTTTTTTATTGACAAAAGATACACGAGAAGTGGACTGGAGTTATTGAGTTATAGCGCTCATGCTGTGTTTGAAAATATTTTTTTTACAGAGCAGGGGCAAACTAGAAATCGGTCATCTGGTAAGTGATCAAAACGCCCATATACATCCGCTACTCCGGAAGTATTTAAGGTGGAAACTTCTTTCGGCGCTTTTGGAAACAAAAACCTCATTCTGAAAAGAAATCTTTATTTTCTGATATATATGCTAGATATATAAGTGTTTTATAATGTCTATGTATGTAAATAGATACACAAGTGTGTTGGCATTTTTTAAGATGAGAAAAGTAACAGAAGTCGTGACTCTGATACTGTTATCAACACATTTGTATATTGGTACACGTTAATACGTGTGAAAAAGACACGTCCCTTATTTAAAAAAATACACGATTGGAGGAATTTGAAATTATGTACAGTTGGAGATTATATTGAGAACCAAATGCATGTTTTTACAAGAGATAGTGCCATGCTGCATTGCAGCGGAATTGGCACAACCAGGATACCTTTCGCTCACATAATACCGCCGTAAAGTGATTTCTTCAGTGTTGCGTTTCGGCTGGTGTTAGTAGCCGGCGGCCCATGGGGGGGGGGGTGAGGTTGAAGGATGGCAAAGCAACACCATAGCAAATATGTGAATGCTCATGGGCGTAGTTAGTCGTAAAAAGGCTCCGATTGTTCGTCTGCACCTCTATTCTATAAATAAAAAATGTGAACATTTGTCGGCATCACTGTTCTTTTTCAATAAATGAGTATATCGAGTAAATATACTTTTAAGGGAGAATAATTTTATTCAATGTGACGGCTTGTTTTGATACTTCTCAGTCTTGTTTTGTCGTGCACAAAACTTTATCATGACTACTACTTCCCGTTGCGTGAAATTCATAACTGATCCTTTCTAAGTCGGACTCACACGCCCAGTGGTTCCGTACCCACAGGGACTACTAGCATGGCAACTTATAACTGTTGACGAATTTACATTCAGAGTCTGTTTGAACTCATTTTCATCATCATCATTATCCTTTATCGGTCCACTGCTGGACATGGGCTCTTTCTATGATCCCGCACCGGCTACTGCACGGAGATCGTCTTCCCACCTGGTGAACGGTCGACCAACACTACGTTTTCGCAAACGGCCTCCACGCCAAAACCTTACTGGCCCATCTGCCATCTGTTCTTCTGAGTGTGTGACTAGCCCATTGCCACTTCAGTGGGCTTATTTTTCGATGATGTCGGATAGTTTCGTTCTCTGCCCTATGACTTCGTTACGAATTTTGTCGGACAAAGAAACACCCAACAAAGCATGTTCAATAGTTAGTTGCGCTACCTTAAATTCATTTTGCTAACGAATATTGTCTAGTGTAAACAAAGTTTGTAATATATTTATCTTATTATCAAGTCTTTGATAAGTAACCTCATCTGTACTGTATTATCTCTACTAGGCCACAAAGATAAAAATGGTAAATAAAATAATAAATGCCTATTGCAATTCAATGGGCTGATATTATTCTTATTTGATTTATAGTATCTTAAAAGGGCAAAGTTCTTTTAGAATGTTCATTTTTATAAGTAACCATTGAAATGAAATCCTACATATTTAAATAAAAATTTTGTACTTGTATACCAAAGTATTTTTCCCTCAAGCCAAGACATACTAATAAAAATATACTCAGTATTTATATTTACCGTGAAAAATACGCTGTGGAAATAATGAAAGTAAGACATAATTTAACCCTGCCTCTGCAAGCTTGGGCCATACAGACCGACGGCGAAACTTCTATTGCACTCGGCAAATAAGTGGCACGGACGCTAATTAGTACATTCAGTGGTTTGTTTCAAACTAAGCCGACAAAAGGGCAAAGTTTACGCTGGCGACACTATACAACCGACTGGCTTTGTCGTAACCACTTCGTTGCAAGTTCCACTATGGACCACGGTGTGATTTGTAATGGCTTCTAATCTTTTCTATTTCTCTTGTGTTTTCTAATGAATCGTGATTTGCCACAATCCCTCAATAATGTCATTACAATAATAATAAATGTGGACTTATCACACCACATTAGCCTAGACGTTTGCTAAGTACGGTAAAAACTTGTGTTATATGTCCTATTTTAACAAATTTGAGAATATTTATATTTAAGATTTTCATTACAGGGAAACATATAATATATATATAAACCACTATGACCTAGGCGGGATTCATACCCGCGACTTCTGTAACACGCGGACTAACCGCCACATTACCTACTGAGTGAGCCGGTTGTCAATGTAATGTACGTACCTACACATTATAATTTGAAATTAAAATGTTTTATTATTGATGTATTAAGCTTATGCGAATATTAGTCATTACAATAAAAATACTATTACGGATTTTATCGCGGTTTATCTCATCACGATCCAACACAGTTGTCTACCGCGGGTAAGTCTTTGTTTCAGAGAGTACGATGCATCTGTGACAGGCAACACCTGGATACCGAACTTCAACATGTCAAGCAAATTCTGCGAGACATCAAACTTCGGGTTCCTCGTCTGCACCACAGAAGCTGAGTGAAACCAGCCACTGTCGAGCGCTATGTCGTATTACCATACCTAAAAGGGGTGACTGATAAAATTTGCTATTTTCTCAAGCGAGCTTCAATAAAAACTTTCAATAAAAATATTTTAAGCCGCCAAAGAAGATTGGTCAGTTCATACCATCAGTAAAATACCATATCCCTCTGCAAGTTGCAGGAGTGTACAAGCTTGATTGTAACTGTCTCTCTCTCTCTCCTATATAGGGAAAACTAAAAGATTTATAAAAACTCGCGTTAAAGAACATATAGCCGATATGAAACACCGACGTGTTACAAAATCTGCTGTCTATGAGCATGCTGAAGTTAGCCCCTGTCTTTACATTAGATTTGATAAAGGGCAAATCCTCACTGGGGAACACCGATTCCTTCCTAGGATGATCCGTGAGGCTATTGAAATTAAAAAACATCCAAATTTCAATAGAGAAGATTGTTTTGTTCTTCCCTCTGCTTGGGCAACAGTGGTGAGCATAATCAAATCAAAAAGTAAACATAACACCTCAAGACAGCAAGATATTATAAGTACTGTTTGCGTGAATCGGAACAACTAAAGTTATAATTCTTCGGGTACTTTTAAAAACTTGCTACATCAGGACATCTGTCATCTCAGTCCACCCGTGACCATTGTTACTGTAAAGCTTAGTAGTAAAGGACAGTGCAACAAAATATAATAATATACAATATAATATCTGTAGATTTATCCCATCACGTTGGCCTAGCCCTGTGCTAAGTACCGTAAGGATTTGTGTTGCAGGTACTAAACAAAGGAAATATATTTAATATCTACAAATTTTACATTTTTGTTATAGAGTTACATATAATATATATAAACATCCATGACCTAAGCGACATTCTAACACGTGACCTCCGGCGTAACGTGCGGACTAACTGCCACACTACCAACTGAGCCAGCCGGTCTAACTTATAAATAATAATAATAAAATATTCTTAACAACGAAAATATGTGATGTTTAAACTTTGCCGAGTTTTGTCAATTTTACACCTGGCTTAGTCAACAGTTTCCTATGGGAGCTAGAAATGTGTTCTGGTGTCGGGTGTCAACTAATTAGTTCATGCGTTGACGCGGAATGAACGACGGCGGAACAAAGGTGTCGAGTGAAACGACATACCGTTTTTGGGTGGGCAAAAAATATGTATTTAAATTCTTATACTTGAAACAGGAAATGTTACATGTTGTTGTAAGAAATTATTATTGAGCTAGCTATTACCTGTAACTTCGTCCGCGTAGACTACAGCGAAAACCGTCTGCAATAGTTAGTATTTCTATAGCCTATGTGCTATTATGATGTATAAACTATCGTAGATGAATATGTCTACATCGGTCAACCATTGTCTATATATCCCTGTCATCGCATAAAGAGCAATTGATAGCAATAACCAAATTGATGACCAAAAATTTTAGGACATATTTGCTATGATGACGCGCCACCGGCTAATCATAAACCGCACGTAACTCGACGCCGAAGATGTCACTTTACGTCGTCGTCATCTGAGCGATACTTACATACAAACCTCCCCGGTCGTGCTGGCCCAATTTCGCTGCAATGGAACATAGTACTACTTCTACACTACCTAGGTATTTAACACATATGCCAGTGTAAGAGCCGCCGTTTGTTGCACGTTATAAAAAATGAATCGTTTAGTGTATTTTCGTAAGATATTTAGACTATATTGAACTAAATTTACACAAATATAACATTTCTATCATTAACATTCTATATTTATTATGACGTCTTTTGACACTGTAAAGCAAAAAGAATATATTTCATACGCTATATTCCCTTATTAAGCGTAAGAAATTTAAAATATGCTTTTTAATTAATTATTACAAACAAATTAAGTCGTAATTACGTATGCACGTGAGCGCAGGAGATTAAAATCATCGCTATCTGAATGTTTAATAGTATCGTTTTCGCAGAGGGGGCATAATAATTGAATTGCAAATCACTCTCAAAATATCACTTAAGCGTTGATAATTCGACCACATGTTTCATTCACATTAAATAATAATAGCCCATCGCACCACCCTACATATCGCACAAAGCAATTTAGATAAAAAAAAACCGTGGGTCAAAAGTACCGTAGGGTTTTGAGGGTTGGGTTAGTAAATAGGGTAACGGGTCAGTAGTGGCAAAAGATAAAGGTAGCTGCAACAAATTGTATCCCGCCTTTTGTTAACGATCTCCGCTGTGCTTAATTGTACTTTTGTCCCGTCGTTATTGCCTGTCCCGTGATTGCGTCGGTATGAGATAACATACTGGGATGAAATTGATTCTGTGCAATTTATTATGTTCTTATCCCTTGGTCAAGGCGCGCAGTGCGTTTTATTGTGTTATACTTACACTCAATTAATTCTTAGCACCGTAAGTGAGGCGAGTCAGTGACGGAGCCTTTTATTATTTAAAATAATTTTGTACCAGCATTTCAGTCTGCCTCGTGGTCTAATGGTAAGCAAGTTCAGCCACAGTCGTGGGGTCCTGGTTTTGATTCCCGGGTTGAGTCATGCGGTTTCATTTCTTTCTAATTTGAAAAAACGGCGAATAATAGTTTTAAAAATACTAAATAGATTACTTTATTAAATTTACAGGGGAACATTAAATAAGTGTTAACTTAGTAATCGTGTAAAGCCGAGTTTACAAGGTTAGACTTTGCCTACAATTCTGAAATTTCGTATAAATTTATATCGCATGAATCGATTGTACATAAGTTTGAAGACAAGTCTTGGAAATAACATACAGATTGAAATCTATCGAAGTATAGTATGTGTACCTAATACATAGTCGTGGCTAGGTATACTACAATAAAGACACAAATAGATTTGGTAATCTAGTAGTGTATATAAATTTTCGAAACCTTTATTTAGAAGACCCGTGATATTATGCGCGATTTTCGATTTATAAACACTACGACTCTTCAAAAACACCGCAGTAATTATTTTATAATATGACTAGTGATCCGCCCCGGGTCCGTTCTTCGATAACAGGTGCCGGATTTGGTACCAAAACCTTTCTAGGGTATCGCACGTAGATAAGTGAAAAATGCAAGAAGATCCCTTCAGTAGATTTTGAGAGAACCTATCACAATTATTTGCAGAAAGTGGCGTTTTATAGTAAGTACCTATATACCTTATTACATTCAAGCCATGTTTTGAATATTATTTTCACTATACGACTTTCCAGATTTTATCATGGAATACAAGGTGTTTTCTTTGTATTCGTTAACAAAAATATTTAGAACTACTGTATAATCGTAATTTTAAATTGCTTTCTGGTCTCTCCATAAGGCTGTCCTAGGGAATTTTGCTCAGCCATCCTTACCGTCTCCGCAGCGGAACGATGACTCGTTGGCCCATGCCGCAGAAGAGAAAGCCGATCTCCTAGGCTCTGTATTTGCGTCTAACTCTACTTTGGATGACCGTGGAACTCCACCACCTACTAGCCAGCGGTGTGGTGCGAACACTCAATGCCGGATATTGAGTTTCAGCAGAGTTATGTGCGCAAAACGCTATTCTCCTTGGACATCGAGACAAGTCGACACAAGTCGAGTGGGCCCGATGGCATCGGGCCGATTGTGCTGCTGATATGTGCTCCGGAGTTGACACCGGAGTTGAAGCGGCTTTTCCGATACTCCTACTCTGTTGGCGACGTCCCAAGCTCTTGGATGACGGTTTCGGTGCACCCAATCCCTACTATGGTGACCGCTTGGATCCATGGAACTACCGACCTATTGTGATAACCCCTTTCTTCTCCAAAATTATGGAAACCATAATTAACTGCCAGTTCCTGCGTTATTTAGAGAAACACCTAATAATTAGCGACATGACAATACGGTTTCCGTCAGGAACGCTCGGCTGGCGACCTATTGACCCACTTAACGCACCGGTGGGTGGAGGCAGTTGAGATGAAGGGAGGCTCTGGCCGTTAGTCTGGATATAGCGAAGGCTTTTGGTCGGGTATGGCATAAAGCACTCTTTTAGAAGCTTCCATCTTATGGACTACCTGAAAAACAATGCGATTGGATCACTTGTCTTGACGACGGTGCATGGTCAGACCTCAAATCTGTCAATGCAGGTGTACGACAAGGGTGTGTTCTATCTCCCACGGTGTTTCTTCTGCACATTAATGATATGCTACAAACTAGCGGCATTCATTGTTCTGAGGATGACAGTACTGGTGATGCAATTTACACTAGCCGCACCAATATTTCCCGGGAAAACTTCACCAAGTATCGGAACCAAATTGTGTCTGAATTCGAATTTCTTTTTGACGAAAGTCCCGGAATAGGGCCGACAAAATTTAGTCCAATTTAACCCCAAGAAGACAAAACTTTACGCGTTTACTAAATAGTCCATCTTTCTTATCTCCCCGCTTCGAAAATACCCCCTAATGGCCTCAGCTAGTATCGGGATTCTTGGAGTCCACATATCGAGCAACGTTCAATTCCGAGGTCAAATGACCTCGGAATTGAACGTTGCGAAGGCTAAATTGGCCTCCATGAAGCTGGGTGTGCTCAATAGGACGAAGCAGTACTTCACGCCACATCATCAGTTGCAATTATACAAGGCGCAGGTCCGACCGCATATGGAGTACTGCTCTCACCTTTGGGCTGGTGCCTTCAATTATCAACTCACCCCATTTGATCGTATTCAACGTAGAGCGACACGAATTGTTGGCGACCAGGTTGTTTCCGTGCAGCTTGAGCCTTTGGCATTACGAAGATATGTTGACTCGCTCCGCATATTCTAACGCATCTACAACGGAGAGTGTTCCAAGGAGTCTTTCGGATTAATACCAGCAGCGGATTCCCAATCTCGGATATCACGATAGAAATCTCAGTTCCACCGTCACCACCTTAATGTCCGAAAGTCTACCATTGTGCATGTCAAGCGTAATTTCCTACCGCGCCCAACTTCGATGTGGAACCAGCTGCCACCGTCGGTATTTCCGAACCAATACGACATGGGGCTCTTCAAGATTAGAGCTTATTCCCATCTTAAAGGACGGTAACGCGCCTGCATAACCTCGGCTCATGCGGATGTCTATGGGCGGCGGTAGTTACTTACCACCTTCTCGTATGCCCCTTATCCTATAAAAAAGTTTTTTTTGTTAAATAATATTCATTGAAATAATGATCGTCTCGTGAAATTTCGAGTTAGTTCAAGTTCAAAAATAACTATTTGGAAGTGGTAGCGCACATCTCTACTAATATTTTCATAAACTGCATATAATAAAATAACAATGCAAGCATGAAACTTCAAGTTCTCAAGATATAGCGGATGCATTCAGCATGAATCTGACCAACTATTTAACGCTCGGAATAACTTTGTGACATCAAATACATTGCTCCGAAGTATTCGAAACTTTAGAAATATGAAATATCAAGAAAGCCACGTTACAATCCGGGAATAATAGTTTTATTATCGTGGTCGATTTACATTGAGTCAGAGGTAGTGTAATATTCCATTGCAACTGAGTGAGGACGGCCGACGACTGGAGTTGTTTATCGGGATCACACGATGCCACCTTAAAGTATCAGCTGTATTTTCGAGTTATTGAAATTTTCGGAAGAGAAGAGGGAAGGAGAGCATAGAACAAGAAAACCAACAACACTTAGTTTGTTAATTATGTCATTTGGTTGTGATTTTTATATCTTTCGATTTCACATTTTCTTAACTAATGAAAATTCTATGAAAACCAATTTCTAAGACAGAAGTAGGAATTTGGTTTTTTTCTTCAATTATTGTTATTGCCATATATTATCATCCATCTCAATCCGTTTTAACCGATTTTATTCATCTTCTTATACATTTCTGTCGATTATACTTAGATATTACAAATAACGCATCAGGCAGCAGTTTCCATGGGTAACGTAAAAAATAAATAAAAAAGAAACAAAGGAAACAAAACGAGTTTAGCCATAACTAAAATTGCTTTCGTGCGGATGTGTTGCCCCTCTTTCTGACCCTCTAGTGGGCCATAGACAATCATCATCATCATCATTATCAGTCCTTATCGGTCTACATCTGGACGTAGGCCTCTCTCAATGAACGCCAAGACGACCGATTTCCTGCTACCCAGGGCCAGCCAGGACCAGCTACTGTACGATTGACTGGGAAGTCAATCCTGGTGAATGGTTGACCAACACTTTGTATTCCTAAGCGCGGTCTCCGCTCCAGAACCTTAATGGTCCATCTATATATCTAAACATGGGCAATAGTCTTTAATAATAATAGTAGATATGACGATAGTACAATTAGCAACAAAGATAATACGTAAAACTGACTCATAACATATTGATATTGCAATCGACAAAATCGCAAAAGATTTCCATCGCGCAGGTGTTAAATTTAAATACAAATGATCCCCTATCAAAACACCAATGTGACTGCCCTGATTAAGGCGTCCATCAAACATAGCACTTGGCTAACGGACAATCGCATTATAGCACGCCTCAAAAACCAGCTTTTACAGCGAATCGTCATCCTAAATAAACAATAACAAGAAGGGGACAGGCTTTAAACCGATTTTCAGAGGATCAGCTGACAGATTAGTCTGCCCCATCAAAGTGCCATTCAATGCAGATGGTCGTTATTGCATTTTAAGAAGGTTGAGTTTTGCATGGCGATGGGTGGCTCTTTTATGTGTTTATGGAGGATTTGACTAGACAAAAGGGTACGGAGCACGTGTTAATGTAACATCGCGGGGACAGGAGATGCATTTTTATTTTAAATGTAGACGAACATTTAGTCTCATCAGAACCAGCCAGTACCAATTTAAGTGGTAGAAAAGTGTGCGAATAAAAACTAAAGTAAAAAAAGTGTTGTGTGTTTCGTATAGACGTTATACTTATTTGGCGTAACACATCTTGCTTTTGGAGTTAACAATTGAATAAAAAAATAAACTCTATATACTTTTTCCACAATTATTTATTTTTAAATTTATATGTATCACCGGTTTCGACTTATCATCATCAGGTAAAAAAACTCTTAGGTAATATAAATAATTGTGGAAAAAATATATAAAATTTATTTTTTACTCAAGTGTAACATGAATTTCCACCAAGAAGTGACTGACAATAAATCAACTATGTTTTTGAAGTTATTCAGAAACAAAACTGTAATGTGCGTAAATGCCAGATTGAAAGATAGAAACACAAATTGACACAATCATTACCTACAACATTACAGTCCCATATGTCGCGGTCTAGATAAGTCCCAAGGAGCAAATAACATTAACAATGAGGCTGGACATAGGCACTCCTACCGACAGACTTTATCGAAAACCACCACATGACGCGTAAGTTTTCCGAGAGCTACCGAAAATAAACAAACAAACAGTCAAAGCGTTTCATAAGAGCTAACTAACACTGAGACTACAATTATATTTGTGGCCATGACAATTTTTTACTTTATACCAGACTAGCATCCAGTCCCGGCTTTGCACGGATATTTCACTGAATATGGCAAAAATTCATTAATTTAGAAAAATACAAAAAAGTATGAATTTTAATTTCGGCCTCGTAACATAACGAGGTGGATCTAAAAGTATTCGGCACAACCCAGAAAATAAACACGTACAAAATCAGTAATATTTTTATTTTTCTACACAATCACCATCAAGTTCGATGCACTTTTGCCATCTCCCATTTAAAGCATTTATATCATTTAAAAAAATCTTCCTTTGAGTCAAAATATTCATCTACTGCAGTTTTGACCTTGTCGTTTGTCGAAAATATTTCACCTACCGAGTGAATACGGTGGATGCGGTAATACTTCAAAGCCACAATTGTGGATTTCAGCCATGGATTGCACAGACGTGTGAACACGGCCGTTATCTTGATGAAGTAGGACTTTTCTTCTGTATGTTCCTGGACGCTTTTCTTTTATTTCCTCTCGTAAACGAAGTTTTAAGACACAGTGGCAATTAGAGTTTATAGTCTGACCCCTTTCAAGATAACCATTCATAATCACACCCATCGAGTACCAGAATATTAAAGCAATTACTTTATTTGCCTACAAAATCGCGTTAGCCTTTTTAGGGGATGGTGAAATGGGTTTTCTCCATTGTTCCGATTATTGTTTTATTGCTGGCGTAAAGTAATGAGCCCTAGTTTCATCTATTGTAACAAACTGATTCAAAAAATCATCTGTATTGGCTTGAAATAATTCCAAAAAGCACCGTGAAATAGTCAATTGTGTCCTTTTTTATTAAACTGAAAACAGTCGCCAGAACCCACCTCGTAGACGTCTTGTGGAAACCCAGTTCATTGACTATGATGTTTTGAATTCGTTCACAAGAGATGCCTATAATCTCGGTAATCTCTCTATTTTTTTATCTGCTGTCTCCCCATATTTAAATCAAGTACTTTCTTAATATTTTCGTCAGACATCGAAGGCCTTCTGGAGCGGGTTTCACACTCTCTACCACGCTTGCATACTGCTGTCCATTTTCTGAAGAATGAATATCTAAGAGCGGAATCTCCTAGAGTACTGACCACATCATCATGGATGGCTTTCGGTGATAGCCGCTTCTTGTGAAAGTACTTAATGACGGCACACTGCTTCTCGATTTGCTCCATTTGCAGAAACTATGTCCGACTGCTTTGTTATAAAAATTATAAAATCACAACTAATTATCGTACATGTTTCGAACTTCACATAATTAACTAGCCTGAACTGAACCAAATAATGTGAGTACACACTTTTAAAATTGAACAAATCTGTGTTAGAGTGAGTACTATTGAATCCACCGGGTACATGTTACAATGAGAACAAAATAAATTTATGACAGAACGTCTGTCAGGACAGAAAGTTGTCAATAAATTCTGAGTGCATTTTAGAAAATGTTATGTTACCTATGTTTATCCTGATAATGCATGTCCAGCAGTTTCAGAACAAACAAATGAACAAACAATCAAATAGTTCATCTTTGTAACATTAGTGTAGGAGAATAGATAAAAATAGGTACTTATGCAATCAATAGAGGTAGCCACTGTGTATCCGTCATCTCTGTACTTGACATGACATGTCGTTGATTTACAGTAAGTAGTGTATTTAACAAGTATATGTAACAGATGTGTAAGCTAAATGGCTTATTTTTGGACAGGTCTACGTCAAGCTGTACTCAACAACGAGTTGACGTTCACGCGAGGTACTATCATGTTATTTCAACATGTATTAGATTTAGTTTAACGTGTAAATACAATGATGTTAGTAACATACCACGATCAAATGGTGTTCTGAGTCTTCGCAATCGGCCTGTTTGTATGAAGAGAGTTATGAAAGTGGAGGAGGCAAGGCACGTAAGGATCATGACATGTGGCGCTCCGTTCCCGGTGCCAACCCCGTCAGGGAACTGGCGTGATGATGTGTTGTTGTCGTAAATGTATGATTTAGGTCCTTGTGATCAGATTAATAATCACGATGATAAAATATGTATATCAAATAACACCAATCCAAACCGACTAAAATGGATTTTATTTCAAAAGTATCTTTGGATGTGTCTCAAATAGTGACTTATTTCAGACATTTCTAAAAATAGGATTTTCCTATTTAAGCCGTTAATTTTGAGTCCCACACAAAAGAGTTACTCGTTCAGATTCTGCGATCCCCGTGAAACATGGAGCATATGCGCCCCGTTATAATTAGCGAACAATGTTTGGCTTTAGCAAATCCCTCCGGGGCGTAAATTAAGAGATTCTGGTTTTATACATTTGAGTTAGACGCTACAGCCCGTGCGCGAATTATTAATGTTCGTTAATAACTTTACGCTCCAAAAACAAACAGACGGAAGATGAAACGTTCTATTTGATTCAATATTTTAGGTACCGTAAATGTGTGCCGGTTTGAAAGATTGTCGCCTAATGAACAAGTAGATTGTATCTATGTATAGCACGCAGTTGAACAACAACAACAACAACACATCTTCACGCCTGTTCCCTAATGGGGCTTCACTCCCGCACTGCATATTGTGGCGATAATGGGAAAAAAACTATTTTACTTTCAGTAACATACATGAGATATACAATGCGAATGTGTATGTACCGAGGACTGGTCGGGTACTGTCCGATGGTGTCGAGAGTCTACGCAACCAGCGTGTCTGTATGAAGTGAGTGGAGGAGCCAATGCAGCAACGATCGTAGTGTATAAAGCTCCGTTCTCTCTGCCTACCCCATCAGGGAGCGGGCGTGAGATGTGTTGCTGTTGTATAAAATACATGTTAAGCACATAAATTGGTGAATAAAAACAAATGATCCATCATCGTCGCATGCGATCCGAATTTCCGAGGGAGGCAGCTGGTTCCACAATAGAATAGAATAGAATAGAAATATATTTATTCTCTACTTCACAACACCGCAGACATAGAATACAATACATAACCCCTCCCCCCCAGACAGAATCTCCCCCTAATCTTATTATAATAAATAAGTCAATAAGAACGGCAATTTATTCTCTAACATTTTCTAGTCAAACAGATTGCCATTTTAAGTGTAAAATGCCCGCCTCAGGGCATGAAATGATTTACCACTGGTGAATTCAATTTTGTACGTTAATAAATAAAATATTTGCAGAATGCATACCTGCATAAACTTCATTCTTAATTACCTGCATTAAAGTTCTTCTATTGGGAACCTTATTTTAATTCAACACAGCGCATTTTACCTTGATTTATTTTGGAACTGGTCGAAAGTTATTCCACAGCAAAGTTCCGCCGATTAATATTTGGTTTTATTCATTTAATTCTCATAATTCTTTACACGTATTTTGCCTTTTGATATGAACCGAGTTATAAATTAATATAATACAATTTTTTATTACATTGTGTGTATAAAAAATTACAGAAATTAAATATAATAGTTTTGTAAGTGCCATTTCTGTATTGCAGTTCAGTCTGGCTAGCACGATCGGGAATGTACCCTTTCATTAGACGATACCGCAAATAGACAGCTTTGCTGTTGCGTTTCGTTCGTGTGTGTAAGTTTCCGGTGGTTCATTGGAGGGGAACACAGTGACAAACACGTCAACATAATCTCTATTTGGATATTTGTGATCGTCAGTAATCGCCAGAAGGCTCGGACTGTTCCTTATCTAACAAAAAAATAACGTTAACTTGAATTTATTAATTATACTGAGTATTCTTCCGTGCAGAAGATTTCATCAACATCGTCATCATCATCAGGTCTTCCACTGCTGGGCATAGCCCTCCTCCACGGTCATAGATCACAGATTTCACTTTACTTTTAGAACACGAGCTATCTCGAATTGATCTACCGAGCGGAAATGGCTTACCATAGCGTTGTCCATTCCACAGTGTACGTTAAATGGTCGACTTTAATGAAATGTCTCTATTGTTTCATTGACATGACTGGCTGTCATTTAAAATGATTCTTAAAGCTTTAAAGTACTACGACTCTCCGTGTTAATCGTTGATTTAGTTTCAATGCACGATAACATTATACCTAATTTTCGTAAATTATACGTAGATTCCGAAGATAATGAACATCGGAATGCATCCTTCTCAGATGTTTTTTAATGTAGATAAAGAAACGAGAGGGGAGGTCTGTGTCAATTTGATGAAAGTAGGTTATTGGTTGCGATTTGTGGTCTATAGCGAACACCTTTTCTGCGAAAAGATTAAATGACGCACGACACAATGTACCGACTAGGCAGCGGAATTTCGTTTTTTTTAGCAATCGCAGCTTTTTGATGACTAATGACGCCCATGGACATTCGCATGATGGTTACGCAGATGCTTTACTCTCCTATCAACCCCCCTCCCCACCCCAATGTTGTGGCTACTTATAAACCGG
The DNA here is from genome assembly GCA_017140195.1 of Eumaeus atala. Lineage (NCBI taxonomy): Eukaryota > Metazoa > Arthropoda > Insecta > Lepidoptera > Lycaenidae > Eumaeus > Eumaeus atala. The sequence goes on along the minus strand of JAFELO010000264.1, from coordinate 781,889 downwards.
GACAATTCCGTCGCATAGGAGGATGTCATGCACCATGAATGTCACCACCTCCTCCTATTCAGCATGGTACTACCACTTCTCGATATCATTTTGTTTTGTCTTTTTATAGTATACGTGGGCAAACGAGAAATCTGAGCCGCTTTACGACCACCGATGCCCATGAACCGCATTATTGTCGTACAGATGTCATACACACGTACACACACAGTTTTAGATAATGTTAAACTACTAGCAAATATGCCATCAATAAAATATATTACTGTCATTGTACAAAAAGCAATTGGTAGCAGTAACCGAAGTGATGGCCAAAAATTTTAAAAGAAAGTAACAAAAAGATCCATCGGATACATCGGTTAACTAACGTTGATTAATGAGGTGTATTTTTTCTTTAAAATAGGAAATTCCTTTTAAACCAATAAGGGACAAGATGGCGATATGTTCATCAACGTTTTTCGAATTCCCTCCAGTCCATTAGTCAGATATTTTAATTGTTTGTCCCTTCTGAAAGTTTGCAGCTGGCTGAGTTGCGCCTACCGCGGCGGTCTATTTCGAGACACGATGACTCTTCAAATTTATTATATAGTTCTTCACTTACGGTCGTTTTCAATGTTCTATCTATCCATGGATATGGCCAGTGGAGATAAAACTTCCTTATGTCAAGATGAAGGTAGTATTAAGAAGATAATAAATATTAATCTGTGGACTTTTTACACTACGTTAGTCTAACCCTGTGCTAAGTGACCTAAGGGCTTGCGTCTAGTACCTGTAGATAACGGAAATAAATTTAATATTTGTTAAGAAGTTAATACATTTTTTATTAAAGAAATGCATAGATAAGCTACCGATGACCTAGGCGGGATTCTAATTCGCGACCTTTGAATTTGGGCTTAGGGGCTCAAACATATTCGTGTATCGGTGAATTAATTTTCATATGATGATAGTATTGAGACGGCAACCCGCGTGTCTGAGGAAGTGATTCAAGACAAGCTCTGAATATAAAATTTAATTCAGTAGATAGTAGTCTATTACTTTGTAAGCTAACACCAATATGTCAAGGAAGGGATAGCTAAGTACATTACCTAGACTGCATCTTGCTAATTAAATGTACCATTACAAATCTAAAACCAGGAAACGCTACTCCAATCCATTAGCAAAAGCGTAGTGTTAGAGACTTGTGTCTGTAGGTGTATGTGTACCCATTATTGGACCACATTCACTGCTTCTCAAAAACACAAGATACACGATTTCAATCAGTAATGAGAATAGTCCAGTGACTGCCACTCTGTAGCATCCGTGATTACATAAACATACTTTTTGCAAAGTCATACTCACGCCTTTAAAGTCATACTTAAGGTCATGTACTTTAAGTCCTTTTTACGAAGTAGGTTCCATTTGAAAGGAGTACATAACATGAATATATATATTGGAAGATCAATCTTACGTACATGATTGCATGTTGTCTTTACAATGAGAATAATTTGCAATCTTTTATACGGCTTTGAGACGATGACTGTGTATCTTGGTATTTTTGAAAACCAAAGACTTACAGTACATCAAATCCATCGGATTGTTCCTAGACTTACAGTACATCAAATCCATCGGATTGTTCCTAGACTTACAGTACATCAAATCCATCGGATTGTTCCTAGAATCAAGTCCTTAACTCAATTTTATAGAGCTAGGAGTTGAACCTAAGTTAGCAAGGGAATAAATATGTAAGACAACAACAACAACACATCTTCACGCCGATTCCCTAATGGAGTAGGCAGAGAGAACGGAGTGCCATACATCACGATCCTTACGTATTACGAAATTTATTATTTACTGTATAGAACATTTTAAAGTAACATTATATTCCCACGAAAAATTGTATGAATCAGAAAAGTGAGTACCTAAGAAAGGGCAAACAAGCATATGGAGCCTTTTGACCAACCGAAAACATCCGCATTATTATTGTCATGCAGATGCTTTGCCTACTTTCCCTGCTTCCGACCCATGGGCTACCGGCTACTCGCAAACTGCATTAAAAGCAACGGGAAAGCTGTCTTACGGCGGTGTAAGGTGAGTGAGTGTCGAGAGGTACCTCTCCGGTCGTTACTGTCCAAATGGGATGTAATGCACATAGGTACTCTTTCTTTATAGAAATTACATTAATTAATTAAAATGTAAATACGGCTTGTATTTTAATATGATGGATTTAGAATAGGCGTGTTACAACAAAGTTCTAAAAATTAAAGTCATATTTCATTCGTTTCCCTAAGCTCTGTATCGAAACAAAAGACTTTATCAAAAAAGCAAATCTCAAAGCTATAACTCATTCCCAATCAGACCCTAAAATGAATCGCTCCCTGGATTTCGCTACCACTATATATCATATTCAAATGATTCAATAACGATAGCCCTTGTGTCGCGATATAAGAATAAAATCCGTATAAGCATAAAATTATTTAACCACTGCCCGTTTGGGAATTGAGTATAATTTATATCTATAGATATGTTGGCTTAGAATTTAGAGATTAGCAGAGCGCGGTAAGGGTAAGCACAGATTTAAGACTTAACGTGAATACAACAGTGCGTATTACTGGCTTATTATAATGAATACTGTAGTGAAAATTTTCTTTTTGTGTCACCATCATCATCATAATTGACATACAATTTTTTTTATTGTAAAGGGGGCAAATGAGCTATCGTAGTCTTTTACGACTACTGACGCCTTTAGACATCAGCATTATTCTAATGCAGATGCATCCCCCTTTCCACTGGTTCTTGGTACGGGCCACCGTCTATTCTACACGAGTAATCGGTGTCTTTCATCGACTACCGACATGAATGCCCATGAATATCAGCATAACTATGCTTATGCGTTGTCCTCCTTTTCGCACCCCCCCCCCAAAGGGCGTATATATTTTATATTGATACTAAAAAGGGTTGTATTTGAATACCACAAGCAAGGAATGTGGAATATGTCTAAATTAAGTATTGATCTAAGTTGCGTTTTAACCAAATTCAATTGGATGTAGTCTGCGCTGAGTCTCATAGAGTTATCTGTGGTGGCTTATCATCTAAGGCGCGTGGCCGTTTATTGAATAAAATTTCTATTTAAATTTCATTCAGTAACATTATACGCGTCAATTGTATTAACGGCACACTGCCGAGAAATAAAGTGGCAATAAATTATAATTATGAGAATAATGAGCGTGGTTCCTTATATATACACATTAAAATATAATATTACTGAAAATGTTGTAACCGACGGCTACATTAATCATTTAAATATAAACATTGCGTTATTAGAATGACAGAGCTTTAACTTCTAAGATCCTACAAATAAAATAAAATATGTGAAAGAGTAAGACTGATTTTGTACATAAATTCTAGCAACATTTTAGTCAAACACTCACAGGTAATCAGTATTAATGGCTCTATTTAATATTTTGATAGATAAATAATCATAAAGAATCATAATCAGAACAAGTCATCTTCATGCCAATTCCCTAATGGGGTAGGCAGGGAGAACGGAGCGCCACATATCACCCTACACTTGCCTCCTCCACATTCATTACTCTCTTCATACAGACACGCCGGTTGCGAAGACTCTTGACACCACCTTCGAACAATATCCGGTCAATCTGATCATTATCAGAAGTAAGAACATTTTCGTCTTTAGTTTTCCTTATCCAAAGGCTAAAAACTTGACCCTATTCCTAAGAATCAGATGTCGTGCTGTCTGTCTCTAGGCTGTGTCTCATAGGCCACTATAGCCAGACAGTTGAAGTTAATACATAAAATGTATTTATGTTGCCACTATAACAACAAACAAAACAACTAAATTGTTGTAAATTAATTACTTAAGTAGACTCCTATACCACTAATGCGTTTTTGCTTTTAGATAATGATATGGAACCCTTTGTAGGCAGGTCTGACTCGCACTTGGTGGTTTTTTATTTGTGATCAATAACTGTTAAATTTATTACATTGGCATCATTTAATATTTATATTTGTGAATTCACATTGCATACAATTAAAGTAAAAATTGAATTTAAGATAAAAAAAACATCGCTACATGCATAGCATATAAAATATGTTTTAAATTACATAATACCGCCGTAAAGTGACATCTTCAGCGTCGCGTTTCGTGCGGTTTGTGAATAACCGGCAAAGGAGGGCAACCCATCGGCATAGTAATGATGTGGATGTTAATGGGCCTCGATAGTCGTAAAAAGGCTCCTTTTGCTCGTTTGCCTATAAAAAAAACGAGATTTTGCTACAAATTAATTCTATAAAAAAAAATTATTCTATAAAAAAAATCGAGATTTTGCTACAAATTAATTTGAATGTATTGTATTAAATGCCATTTCTCTTGTATTGCTTCGAAACAAATGAACCAGGAAGTGAATACTATATGTTTTATATTTTTAACACTACTTATATTTCCTTAAATAATCTAAAACAAAGAAAAACACCTATGACACTCAAAGGGGGAGGCCTATTTCCAGCAGCTGACATCATCCAGCCGATTATGAAAGGAACACAAGTATTAGTTTCTAGTCTTAATAACTTAAAATACCCTCGTCGACGTAACAATTTTCTCTATTTACTCCAACTCCACAAAACAAGACCAACAGAATTACAAATAGTTCTAGTCTGAAAACGATAAGCAAATATAAACTAGGACAAAGCTTCTGACCGCTTTATTAGGTTACAAAGTACACAAGCTTCCATCAACTTTACTCTCGGGTTACGCTTAAGTGACTTGTCGACCACCGCAGAATATTCCATTAAATTGTTTTCTTTGCTAAACGCTATCCGTCTTATGCAAGATAAATAATAGCCCTTTAATATGGTCAGAAGTCATAGGCGGAAGCGACGGCTGGCCTTAGTAAATGATTTCTATTCTATTGTCCTGTAAGATGCCAATACATGCAGCCGAATTGGGTCGGAACGACCAGGGAAGTATCGCTCAGGTCAGGTGAACAGTTATTTTGTTCGGCCTGTGAGCATTGAGTTTGTTGCCTGCTGGAGGGAAGGAAGCAACGCATCCGCATGATAATAATGCGGATGTCTGTGTGTACCGGCAGTTGTGAAAAGGTTTGTCTTATAAATAATCTATTTTGTTGAAAGTAATGGAATTTCAGGAAGAGATGTAGTACCATGCACAGTGCATGACACTACATCTCCTATGCAACGGTATTGGACCGGCAAGGCCGGGGAAGTACCTCTCGCTCACATAATACCGTCGTTGGGTGACATTTTCAGTGTTGCGTTTCGTGCGGTTTGTGAGTAGCCGGTAGCCCATTTTGGGCAACGCATCGGCATAGTAATTATATGGACTTTAATGGGCGTCGGTAGTCGTAAAAAGCTCCGATTGCTCGTTTGACCCCTATTCTATAAAAACATTGGATTGCTAAGAGTGGTCCTCGGACAGCGAGAGGTTTGCAGGGGAAATTATTTACATTTCATTACATAACACTAGAGTAAATTGTGGCTATGATGACGTATTTCGTGAGGCTTATGTGTTATTACTAGACACCATGAAAGAGCATGGTAACTGAAAAAATACGGCTGTCTAAATTATGGTCATATCAGTAGCGAGCGGTGGCTGTAATCGCTACGAAACAAGTACTAGATGTACAGAAACTTATTATTTCAAAGGTTCCATTATTTTGACTACTTCCTAGTATCTTCATTATTTTTTATAGTATAGAGGAACAAACGAGCAATCGGAGCCTTTCAACGACTACCGACGCCCCTGAACATCAGCATAATCCTCACCTCCCCCAATGGGCCACAGTCTACTCACAAACCGCACGAAACGCAAATCAAGTGAGTGAGAGCTAGCTCCTTGGTCGCGCCGGCCAAATTCCTCTACAATGCAGCATGGCACTACATCTTACTAATACTTGTATACACAAGAAAATTGTACCCATCTAGTGTCTAAGCTGTTGGTGAAAGTAGGTACATTATGTAGCTGAATATAGGTCAAATTATGATACTCACACCGAAACGGGGGGCAATATTATCTGGGTTGTGTGTGTCTTGATTTGCCTGTACAGATTTATATATAGTGCTGATGACGATAGTCAAACTTTAGCCATGGTACAGATTACCTGAGACCCATGACGTCATAGGTGGCAAGCCTATGGCCACTTCGGGCACATTCTAATCCCGGACAATGTAATGCATGCTCAGAATAATCTGAAAAACATTTTAATAATAGTTGCCCGACCTGGGGATCGAACCCAGGACCCCATGCGGTTAACGGTCTCAACAGGCGACACCCGCACCGTTACACCACAAAGGCGATTAAAAGTATAGCTTATTAAAAAATATATATACATTCAACTTCATATAATCATTGATTTATAATGATTAATAGCTGGCCGCCTCTTACTTGTAGCAGGACACAAAATAACACTTTCCACTTAGCGCAGTGTAATGATCTTTTAACACAAGAAGTGTTTCATCATCATCAATATTTATCTTTAAGGATTTTATCATCAGCATTAGTAAGCATCGGCTACTAGTAAACAAAATTTCTTACAGACGTTCGACAATGTAGTGCCGACAAGGTGAATTATGAATGGCATTTTTTTCATGTCATAGTTCCTCGTATTTTTTTTTTTGAAAACGTCAATGGAGCCACTCACGCCTATTATCCACGGTTATGTTGAAACATTGTCCACCATCACTTGTAACCCCAACTGGCCACATGCCTACGGCTAGTCTCATTTGGAGATAATACCAGCTACTACGCGTGAGCTAGCCTAGCCCCTCGGCCAAGAAAATAATAGTTACTTTAGCAAATCAGAAATAGCTATCGGGTTGCAATCTCCCCATCTTCGGGACAGGAGGGCGGTGTCCCCCCCTGTCGACCACTATCTCACCTGGACCGTCGCCCTACGTGTCTTATAGTAACAATGAAGCTGTACTACTAGCCACGAACCACACGAAACACTACCGATAATGATTCTGAGCGGTAGGTGAAGTCTGTCTCACAAAATATTTATGTTTCTATTTCACAATACTAAATATCCATACAATAAGATAACTATTGTATCTTATTCTCTTTCAAGATTTGGCAGGGATTTAATCGTCTATACCATTGATTTACTTACATACAAGATACACGGTATCACACTGTACTGTCATTCAAAAACGTCGTTGATTTTACATTATGTATTTTTTTTGCAAAACCAACATTACGCGCATGATTTTAAGTCATTTTTACAAACTAGGTTTCAATTGTAAAGCAGAGCATAATTTAAACAAAATTTTTTTCCTTCATTTTCAGGTGATATTTATTATATAACAATATGCATATTTTTTAAACAAACATGTTTGATAAGGAAATTTGTTATTTTTGTTGTTAAACCAATAATAGTCTATTTAATTGATTGTCGTCATGTTAAGACTATTGAATAAAATTAGATACCATTCTTACTTCTCCAGTTTTAGAGTAGAGCATTTACAATTTTTTGGGAGGAACGGCTAAAACTGTGAAAATCGCATAGATTGTGTTCAGTATGTAATGAGTGATGCACAAACAAACATTGGTACCGACAGACAATCTATACTAACAATATATAAATATATCTATACTAACAATATACAAATACAGTTGAAGGATTTTTTTTATTTGATTGAACGCGCTAATCTCAGGAACTTGTCAGAATTGACAAAATATTTTTCAGTTCATTGGTCCAATTATCGACGAAGGTCATATACACCATGACGCTACGACTAATATGACCTGAGCTACGTCTTCTGACCTAACCAAATGAGGATGAAACCGCGTAGTGATGAAGAACGGATAAAATTACTCCTGAAGAAATTGTCAAATCGTCCTATATTTTGATTAATATCAATCGGATTTATGGCCATTCTACCAAAATATTGAATTATCCACAACAAAACAATTTCAATAACACTTGTCCTATTGGGTTTGATTGAATAAGTCCAAAACCTTCATAACTAATACTTACTAATTACTTACCCTTCAGAAAATACCCTTAGTTCGTGTACTACTTAATATAACTCCATCATCTAATTCTTTATCGGCTGATGATATTATAGGTGTGTTCCCTTGAATATAGATGATGTATGATTGATGGATGCAAGTAGCATAGGCTAACGTCTTGGCTTGCCGCAATATTAGTAACTGGCTAATAATTAGTTAATCAAGTCTTGATGAGAGGCAGGGCTATTGCAGCTGAACCGATGCGGCACGAGGAGGGAAGTATCTATCTGACCTTACACAGTACACATATTCGCAACCAGCCTGTTCGTATTAAGATAATAATGAATATGGAACGACGAAGCTGTAGAGTTCGTGACATTTGGCACTCGGTTCACTATGTCTACCACATTAGGAAAACGGACATGAAGATGTGTTGTTTTTCTTGGTTCCACTTCACAAATGACAAAAAGAAACCATTATACTTTCTTCTTGTCCACCTGTTTCTCACACGCTGAATATCTAAAATTGGAAGTGTATTATAAACTACTGTAAAAAGATGCAGCATAATTTTGAAAAATAAAATTTACAAGCGTACCAGTTCATACCTACCGGGAGGAAAATTGTGCAATACAATTGGGATTATAGATTACAATAAAACTATTTTTACTGATTTCATCTCGGTTTATTTAAATATTAAGCCTGCCCAACGTTTCAGAAGCTACAGTAACTATGGTCACGGGTGGACTAAACAGGTGTCCTGATGTCATAGGGTATTAAATTGTTCTGATGTCATATAGTATTAATTGGGATTATAGAATTAAAAGAAACTTGAACTGAATTTTGGCCTGGATAAAATAGATCAGGTAGTTTATGAGATTAGTGGACTGACGACTTGGTTGAGGTGTCGGGGAGCCGCTGGATGCAAGTGGCTCGTGACCGTGACCTGTGGCGCTCTGTGGGGGAGGCCTGTGTCCAGCTGTGGACGTCGTCCGGCTAATGATGATGATGATAATGAGCTATGGACTTTTTGGTTTGCTGGCACTGAACCCATATTGGGCGACTCCGACTAGCTCTAGACTGGTTTTATTTTTTGTAATCTTCGTATATCTGTTCTAAATTTCTAAATCCTTTCCGTAATTTGTCCGCGAAGTGATAACAAACATGTATACAAATAGATATAACATTCTTTGTATGTATGTCATGCATTGTCCGCTATTAATGGTGGCAGTTAAATGTGCGAGAGTGGCCCTAGTCGTGTTCTCAGCATGTCGTGTGATCGTTAACCCATTTCGCTCATAATGCGGATGGATCAATTTGTATAACGATATTGTTTATTCCATTTCTGTTAATTAAAATGTGTTCTATTGTTTATTCGATTTCCATATGGAAGTGACGATGGTGACCATTCAGTGTGTATTATGCAGGACATTAATGACCTTGTTGGTAAGGCAGGAATGTCAAGTTGTGTAATCCTAGATTAAATTCAAGGAGAGAAACATTTATTTTGGTCCAATAAGCCCTATTAGTTCCAAATAGGCACGTGTACTTTCCGACACGGTTCTGTACCATGTCGGAAAGTACACGTGCCCTTCTTCTTCTTGACTAAGCGCTAACCGGGAATGCACTCGTATTTGAGCATACACTTGGGCACTCCAATGAGTACAGTGCTGTTGCTTTACAGAGATGGACATCGTAAACAAAATTCGGCCAAGACGTCATTAATTAGTAATAGTAAAACATGTTTTATAGTACAATGGGGCAAATGAGCACTCAGAGCCCTTTGTGGACTTTCGGCACACATAGTTATCCGCATTACTGCCATGCTAACGTGTTGCACTCCATCCCTCTTACCTCCCAATATAACATCGCAGTCTCATGTGAGCAAGGGCCATGAAGTACCTCCTGGTTCGTGCCAACCTGAGCAGCATAAGCTTACATCTTGCTTAATTTTAACGAGCTTCCTCCACAAATTGTTTTACTTACCTGGATCGGGAACCAGGACGGTTTGTCTCAGTGTGTCAATCACCGACCGATGGTTTGTGGTCTGATCTATCTCACTGTCACTAGTGGCCTGTCAAAATTTCAAATCCGTTTGCATAATAAACTGAAATTTTCTTTCGTTCCAATATATAAAATGGTTAATTAATTACTACTTCCTAAACTACTCCCTAAATTGGGCAATTATTGTAATTAGGTAGATATAACTCGAGAAGGAAGCCGACAGAAAGATTCAGTTGGGTTGGGCAGCATCTCGGAAGCTTACTCACATTCTGACGTCATCTGTACCGCGGAGCTTAAAGACGAAAACAATGCGTTCTTCCCGTGATGACCTACGGGGACGAAACATGGCCTCTTAATTTAAGGCTGGTCCGTTTTCGGAAGCTCAACGGGCTATTGAACGTGCTATGTTGGGTGTTTCTCTGTCCGACAGAATTTGTAACGAGTCATAAGGCGGAGAACTAAAATATCCGATGTCACGCGACGAATAGGCTCGCTGAAGTGGCAATGGGCTGGTCACACACTCAGAAGAACAGATTACAGATGGGCCAGTAAGATTCTGGAGTGTAGACCGCGTTTAGGGAAACGAAGTGTTAGTCGACCGTTCACCAGGTGGGAGGATGATCTCCGTGCAGGAGATCGGTCGTCTTGGCGTTCACTGAGAGTGGCCAATGTCCAGCAGTGGACCGGTAAGGGCTGATAATGATGATGAGTAATGAAACTAGGGGCGAAGGTAATAGCGACGCCAGCAGTATTAGGTCCCTCCGAAAAAAAAATACATATATATATATATATATATATATATATATATATACATATATATGTGCATTTTTTTCCTTCCTTTCGGGTCCTTCTGAGGACTACCAGCGCATATGGACATCCCCATTATTGTTGTCATGTTGTCATGCTATTGCACTGTCACTTTACTTTAGAGGTGCCTACCTAGTCGTGCCAGCCCAATTCCGCTCCATGGCACTGCTTTTTGCCTATATATATCTAATTCATCAACTAGGGATAAGTTATACAAACATACGTCCCTATCATCTAATGTATATTAATAATATAAAGCCTAACATTTGAATAAATAAATAAACTTTATATACTTTTTTTACAATAATTTAACTTCAATTTATATTTACGATCGGTTTCGACTTATCATCATCAGGTCGTAAAATCGAAACCGGTCGTATATGTAAACCGAAATTAAATAATTGTGGAAACAGTATGTAAATATTATTTATTTATTCTAATATTAATATGAATTTTCACCAAGAAGTGACAGTACATTCAATTAATACTACAAAGCCTGTTCTTTTATATTTACAACAAAGCCCCTAAAACCTGTCTATTTGTGATAGTTCTTTTCTTAAAAATACTAGACAGATTTCCAAGAGGATTCGAAAAATGGAAAAACTGATTCACGAGGAAGGTTTGAGTGTATAACTTAGTCCATGTTATTATATACTATGTCAGGCTGGACCGCTTTTAATAATTAAATTTAATAATAATTAAATAACAGCATACTGTTGTAAACAATATATACTGTTATAAATTCAATTATAAGAAATTCAATGAAATAACTTTTTCGTTATTTATGGAATATTTTATTACCACCGCTTATATTTTTGTACCAAACTGCCAAAGAATTGTTATTAATTACAAGCGTGATTTAGGTCGTGTTTACAAAATAATAAAAATACTGCTTGAATGTAGTGCATAATTAAAAAAAAAAAACAGTTATTTCTTCTTGCTTCTCGTGATTTCAAATTGCTTTTCATTGTAAAATAAAAGTATCTTTTATACGGACGATTTTGAGACGCTGACTGCATGTCTTGATATTTTTTGTAAACTGAGGTATAAAATACATATAATTTAGAAACGGTCACATAATAAAGAGATCGTATTCGCCATACTTTATTACAAGGCTTCAATGTCTAACAGTCGACTGTGCTCCTTAGATAGACTAATAATATTGTATTTATTGAGAAGTTAACGGCGGCGTAAAAGCTAGCTCCTCATAACGTCGCTAAAACGTCACGTAGCAATATCTACTTTAAGTCCAATAATTAAGATATAAATTTACTTAAACAAATTTTTTTAATGCATGAAAAATACATTTTTCTAGATCAAAGGCGAATGCGATAAATTTGTAGTATTCGTTATTCTGCCCATGGCATTATTGGAACGTTTTATGTTTATTCAATATTTCACTCACACTCGCAAAAGTAGTAATTGTCATTATAAGATCTGTACATGTTATAAACAAAGTCCCCAAAAGCTGTCTCTCTGTAGGTGTGTTATTGATTTTCCCCAATATCTGCTGAACTGATTTTAGTACGGTTTTCACTAATGGCTAAGACAACTATCGATAAAAAAATTATTGTGTAATTTGTGTTGTCAGGCCGTGTTGTTCACGGAATAAGCAGAGGCGGGTTCATAACTTGCATGCGTGTTTATGTTATATTTTAATTTGGGCATAAAGTGATATATCATACTATATACTAGAGGCCTATGTCCAGCAGTGGACCGATAAGAGCTGATAATGATGATGATGATACTAATACTGACAAGAAATTACTTGGGAGAGTGAAAATATTTCGAATATTTCCCGACCATCCCAACCCAACACGTTTGAGAAAAGAAATCAGGCGCAGTAACATATATATTACAGCTATAAATTGGGGAATCCTAATAACATTCTTTGTGTGGTCAAGCCTAGGATTCGAAACCAGGACCTGGCTGAACATGCTTACAACTAGAACACAATGTATACGTGATATCAATCCTTCTAATTTTGACCACAAAACCCGTAAACATTTGGAAATTTTTAAGCCCAATTCGACTATGGATTCAAGACTTTTGAGTCCACTGTAACCTGGAGAAAATTATGAAAGTAATTTTTTTATTGTACCTTCTACATTACCCATTATGAATCATATAAACTTGTGCAAAATCATCAAAAAGTAAAAAGTACCTTCACACCTGTTATCCCCGAAGAGATAGGCAGAGGTGTGCTAGAACATCCACAGCTCGCAAGTCCACTAGGTATACTAGAACACCCACAATTAGCAAAGGTACCGAGGCCCCAGCCCAAGCCGGTGATACCCCTTGGGAGCTTGTGGCGGAGGTTCATGCCGAGAGCTGCCCCTATGTCTCGGATAGGAGGGCTCTCGGCCTGAACCCTATGCATAACGAGATCCTGCGGGTTCGCCGGTTAGGGCATGTGGCGTTAATGCAGAGGTGGGGGGAGGACCTGGCGCGGCAGCCATACGGTAGAGAGATAACGGCTACCTTGCGCCCAGTCCTCGAGCGGTGGTTGTGCCGTAGACGCAAACCCCTCACCTTCAGTCTGACGCAGGTACTCGCCGGGCATGGTTGCTACGGTGGGTATCTGTGTATGACGGCCCACAGGGAGCCGACGACTCATTGGCACGATTGTAACGCGGCGGTGGACTCGGCCCAGCACACCCTCGAGGTGTGCCCGAGATGGGCGGCGCTGCGTCACGATCTGACATCAGTTGTCGGAGGGGACTTCTCAAAGTCGAGCATCATCGTCGCGATGCTCGACAGCAATGAGCCCTACCAGGCGATGGTCTCCTTCTGCGGGAGTGTCATGTCCCAAAATGAATCCGAGGAGCGGGTGAGAGAGGAGGTTGCCGTCGCGGCCTCACCCCGTCGACGACGTGGGGGAGTACGAAGGAGGCGCTATCTGCATCGCCTTAAGTAGTGTCCCTGTGTTCCGTGTCGGGCCGGAATGGAAATCGGTCCACTTCATAAAGACACGGCGTCGTGGGGACTGTCATAGCGAAGCCGGACAGTCCCCGACGAGGTGAAGTCTGGCCTTTTCGCCGAGTCCAGCCTGTCGCTGGAGGGGTCTTGTTGCCTGCAGATCCAGCACCCTCCACTTATAGCGGTTGAAGGCTCCCGTAGCGCTTTATTTGGTATTGCTACCCAATGGCCGAGTCCAACATAGGTCTGGGGGTCTGCCCGGGCACCCAGGTATCATGCGTAAATGCATTCCCCTTCGTCACCAAAAAAAGGTACTGCGGCCCATGATTACATAGGTGGCAAGCCTATGGCCACTTCGGGTACATTGCAATCCCGGACAATGTAATGCGTGCTCAGAATAATCTGTGAAGCATTTAATAACAGATGCTTGACCTGGGGATCGAACCAAGGACCCCACGCGGTTAACAGTCTTAACAGCGATCATCATCAAAGGTGTTCATGCCACTCCCTTTTAAAACTGAAACCAATTTAATAGTCTATTCATAGAGTAATTGGTTTGCAAAAGTAGCTACTACTACTTTTGCAGACCAGCTACAGTTAATTGCTGCAAATGACTGCAGCGAGAGCAATAAAGGCCTGATCATTGAAAGTGCATTTTATCTAGGACATCTTGCATTCAAGATGGCATCGTTGATTAGATAATAGATGCTTCTATTGAACGAGAACACTTCAGATGAACTGCACGTTCTAGATGTTCATTTTGTGCCGTTATGAAGGTGACTCATTTAATTGATAGTGGCAGATGCAGTCGAATTGAAAGACTTGCTTTATTCAATTTTCTTACCCAAAGGGTACAGGTGTACAATTTTACTAAGAATTCCGCTGTAAGTCTGTCAATCTGTCACTGGGTTGAACCTAATGTACCGTGATTGCTGGACTGTTGAAATTTTCACAGATGATGTATCTGTGTTGCTTCTTTTCGTCTTGGCGTTAATTGAGAAAGTTCTATGTACCCCGCCATGGTTCAAGCCTTGTCGTGGCGTTGAAGCTTAGTAGCCTGGGGACCCCTCTTATAAGAATAGCGGGCTTAAAGATCAGGAGGAGGAATCTCTCTCGTTGCCCCTCTTATAAGAAGAGGGGACCTAAGAGCAACAGGAGGTGGCGCCTTTGCGCACGGGGCAAGAGGTTTTGTATTGGAACCTCATCCCATTGCACTGTCCCAAAGTCGGTGGGGTTCTCCTGTAGTGATGGGCAACCCCATCTGTGGAGGTGGAGTTGGTCCCTTAGGGAGCTGACTAGCCGTTGAGGTGTTTTGATGAATTATTGTTCCGGGACTGGTTCCACCCAGGGCCGGTGAACAAAAGAAAAGGTCTATGTCCACTAGCGGACCGATAAGGATTGATAATGACGATGATGATGTATTTGTGCTGCAGCTGTAATGGGGTTGTGATAACAGGAAAACGCATCTGCGTAACAATCGTAGGGCTTCGGTAGTCATAAAAAAGTCCGCTTGCTCGCTTGCCCTCTTACGATATAAAAAAATTTATTAGAGCCATACAAAAAATTCTGTATTTTCGACGTTTTTATAAATACACGGAACTTGGCAGGTTCTTTACTTAAATGATATATTTTCGGGATCTTTTTTAGGATCTACCATTTCTTGTAGACACTGGTTGATTTGTAATAAGTTTTTTAACATCTTGTTACTGAACTAGCATAGTACAAGTAACACACTTGTGCTATGCAAGTTCTCTTTCCACGCTAAGTTAAACCTAAAAAATCAAGGTTTGGGAAGATGAAGTTCAGGTTGGCTATGAGGTATCCACGATCTCTGTGACGGCAACGTCTTAATGCTCATCGATAACAAATTGAATAAAAAGCTGTTGACGTGTGAAGATTAAAGATTATTAATTTTATGGTAACTTTTTTTATTATTTTATTGATTATTTTCTTTTTTATTAATTAGTAATATCCGGATATTATTAATTTTACCTAGCTCTTAGACTTACAATAGAACAAGAACCAATTTGTTTTAACGGGAATTTATACCAGCATGGGGAGTAAATATCAAAATTACACAGCGAAATGCGTAAATAAAAGAAATTGTGATTGCATCCACGGTGGCGAAGGGATAATTGAAAATGTGTCTCGGATTGTTGGCAGATGGGAGACCTGTAATGAGATGGGATTACCATGGTGTCTGCTATTGCCTCAGTCACATAATTTCGTTGAGAAATTCCTTTTTGCGTGTGAAAAATATTACAAGCTGTGTGCATATTTATTAAGATTAATAATGTCTACTAGATATGTTATAGCTTGCCATTGTAAAACGACTTCCACGGATTGTAACGCAGTTTAATTATCAATTATGTATACTGTTTTAATACTTAAAACTTGTCGAGGGGAAGGGGAAGAGACGGGGGTCGCCATGGGGACGACGGAGACTTATCGTCTTTGGCATCACTGTCCGTGGCGGAATTAGGGCGCAAGCACGTTATACGGAAGGTTATGGCTCAGATGATGGAGGGGTTGTAGTGATGAGGTCACGTTGTGTAGTCAAACGAGGGAAGGCGCATTCGTTGACCGGAGCAAGGGCGGCTATTAGAGAGCGAATTAACAATGATCGCGAGGAGGAATTCGAGGATGTCCTGCGAAAGCGGGCATTCTTAAAGGAGAAGGAGGCTGGAGTTAACAAGGCGATTACTCCGGTTATTCTGGATGACGTGGATCGTTGTGCGGCGGGTGAGGTCATTTTGGCGACGGTACCAATTCGGATTTAATTCTGGACTTGGCCGGAAGGTGGAGCAATTTCAAGGGAGGATACGCAATTACAGGAGGATACGAAAATTAGGAAAGCTGCGGGTTCCATTAGGGAGATATTGGAGTCCCTAGTGGGGAGGATTGAGGATGACGAGGTGAAATGTCTCACGGCGGATAACGCTCGCCTGCAAAGGGAGCTGGGCAACCTCAGGGAGGAGCTTCGCTCTTATAGAAGGGATTATGAGGAAGAGGGGAAGAGGTTGGCTGAGGGGACCGGAGTTCACAATATGGCCGACCTAATGAAGTAGGTTGCCCAGATGGTGGAAAATATTGTGGACGCCCGCATCTCAGGCCTAGAGATGCTCCCTCCTGCTCCACCATGCCGTCTGGCTCGTGACAATGAGCCACTGCCGCAAGAGGTAAGGGCGGCTATTGCATCCAAGAGGACGGTGTCCGCGCATGAAGAGCGTCCCTCACAGGGAGAGGGTGGCACATGGACGGACGTCATCCGCCGTAAGGCTAGGGAGAAGCCGTTGGCACCACCACTCAGGATCTTTTCCTGCAGTCCATGGTGTAGTGGGCGATTGACGTCGCGATCGTAGTCGAGCCGTACGTCGTGCCCTCCAGTACTTGCTGGGCTGGGGATACCGACGGCTTGGTGGCGATCGTGGCACGGCCTGGAGCCGGCCTCGTAGTCAAAGAGAGGGGCCGCGGGTACGTGACGGCGGTTCGAGGAGAATCTGGCGGCCCTAGAACGGTTTCTCGAAGTTCTGGGGCCTTTGGTAGGGCAGCTAGCCCCCCTCCAGGTGTTCGTGGCCGGGGACCTCAATTCCTAGTCCACGGCTTGGGGTAACCTGGTCATGAACCCGAAAGGGAGGGAGGTGGGGAAGTGGACGTTCAATTCCGGACTGTCCCTCCTCAATATAGGGACAGTCCAGACATGCATGCGATGGTCGGGAGGTTCAGCCATCGCACGCAGAGTAGAGGGGAGGAGGATGGAGATGGAGCTGGAGACACTCTCGGACCATCGCCACATACGGTTCGAGGTGTCGCCAGCTTCCGTGAGTCCGACGTTATCGTCGTCGTCGCCTAGGGGGCATAGCCGGTTTCCGCGTTGGGCTCTCACTAGGCTCAACCGGGAGCTGGCAGAGGACGCTGCCAACGTCGGCCGTTGGAGCCTCCCGCCACTGTCAGATTCTGGGGTGGACGAGGCGGCTGGTTGGCTCTGCGACGCATTCACTGCTGTGCACAGAGCGGCCAAGCCACCCGCGAAGAGTCCGCCCCAGCGGCGGGCGCTCTATTGGTGGACAGCCGGCTTATCCGGTCTCTGGACCGCCTGCAAAGGGGCCAGGAGGCAGTACTCCCGGAACAGTCGGAGATGCCCCCAGGATGTCGACAGGGACGACAGGCTGACTCGCCTCCAGAGAAATAAGAGGGCACGGGACCCGGACTCTCGAAGTCACAGTTCGGGTTTCGAGCACGCCGGTCAACGATCGATATCCTCAAGCACCTGCGGGCGGTGACGGATGAGGTGGAACAAAGTGGGGAGGTGGTGGTCGTGGTGTCATCTGTTCCGTGGATGACACCCTCGTCTATGCCCAGGGAAGAGACTACAAGGAGGTGGTGCAGCTGGCCGAGGTCGGTTTGGACCACATGATAGCAGCATAGAGAGATTAGGGTTTCGGTTCAGACTGGAAAAGACCGAAGCCCATCTCTACCGCGAGACCGGCCGCAAGGGGCCCCTACCAGAGGCCGCTCTGTAGATCGGAGAAGAGAGGGTCAGGTTGAGCCCCCACATCAAATATCTGGGGCTCATCCTTGACGGAGGGTGGACCTTCGGCCCACACTTCACTATGGTGGGACCGAAGGTAGTGAAGGCGGCGAGTGCGCTGGGCAGACTCCTCCCGAACCTCTGAGGACCCAGCACCACCTGCAGGCAGCTGTAGTCCGGTGACTGTCGGAGTATGGCGACGTACGGTGCTCCGGTTTGGGCGGATCGTGCGAGAAATAAGGCCCATCTGCGCTCCGCGCAGAGGGTCGTCTCAGTGTGGTCTACTTGGGGGTACCGTACGGTTTCATGGGCTGCAACGACAGCCCTAGCCGTTGATCCTCCGTGGGAACTCGTGACAGCGGTTCTTGTCGAGAGCTACTCCTATGTCTCAGATAGGAGAACTCTCGGCTTGAACCCCACGCATGATGAGATCCTACGGGTCTGCCGGTTAGGGCATGTGGCGTAAATGCAGAGGTGGGGCGAGGGCCTGGCATGGCAGCCGTACGGTAGAGAGATGACGGCTGCCTTGCGCCCGGTCCTCAAGCGGTGGATGCGCCGTAGACGCAAACCCCTCTTCCTTCCGTCTGACGCAGGTACTCGCCGGGCATGGTTGCTTCGGTGGATATCTGTGTATGACGGCCCACAGGGAGCCGACTATTCGTTGTCACGATTGTAACGCGGCGGTGGATTCGGCCCAGCACACCCTCGAGGTGTGCCCGAGATGGGAGGCGCTGCGTCACGATCTGACATCAGTTGTCGGAGGGGACTCGTCAAAGTAGAGCATCGTCGTCGCGATGCTCGGCAGCAATGAGTCCTACCAGGCGATGGCTTCCTTCTGTGAGACCGTAATGTCCCAGAAGGAAGCCGACGAGTGGGTAAGAGAGGAGGTTGCCGATGCGACCTCCCCCCGCCGACGACGAATGGGGGTACGAAGGTGGCCCTATGTGCAGCGCCTTCAATTGTGCCCCTGTGTTCCGTGTCGGGCCGGGATGAGAACCCGGTCCACTTCATATAGACTCGGCGTCTCGTCTGATTTTCTATTTCCGTAAAAAATTTTAATGTAAATATTTTAATGTACTAATTTCGCCCTCGTTATTGTCGAAGAAAGGGGCAGATTGACAGTATCCATGTTAACAATATAATTTTGAACAGTTTGTTTTTTTGTAGGCGCTAATCTCAAGAACTACCGGCTCGAATTGTAAAAATATTCTTTTGTGTCAAATAGTCGAAGTTATCGAAGAAGGCCCATACACCATGATGCTATGCCAAATAGGACCAAAATTACGGGGGTCAAACCGCGAGAAAATGCTAGTGTATATACAAATGTTGCTAACACATTGTGTACAAGTAGATACAAATATTGCACATATTTTACGACCTATTACAATAATACTTAATCATCATCATTATCAGCCCCAATCGGCCCACTACCTCCTCCAATGAACGCCAAGACGGCCGATCTCCTACTACTCGCACTCACCTCGGACCAGCTAGTGCACGATGATCGTCTTCCCACCTGGTGAACGGTCGACCAATATTTCGTTTTCCTAAACGCGGCCTCCACTCCAAAACCTTAGTGACACATCTGTCGACTGATTCTGAGTGTGTGACCAGCCCATTGCCACTAATAATACTTATTAACATACAAATATTTTGGACGCACAATGCTAATAAAACGACAGGCAATGAAAAAAATAGGGCCAACAGCTGCAGAACAGATGTCCAATTGAAATAGCCGAATACCGACCGCTTCAGCGTGTCCTGAAACAGACACGAATATGTGAAACACATTTACAAGCTCACATGCCTATTTTATGATACAATTATAATATCCTCCAAGCCGATGGCAACGGTTCCGTAGAGGCTGTGCCTTATAATTGTGCAGGCGTGTGTGCGCACGGGAGGTTTTCCTGTGGTGCGGAGAGACCCGGCTGTGGAGGAGGCGTCGGTCATTTAGTGGACTGACTAGCCGTCGAGGTGCCTTGATTATTTGCTGTTCCGGGGCACTTCGCTGAAGACGGCGCTGTAAATCACACTCGCGAAGGTTTTTGTATGCGCCCCACACGCCACTGGAACACCCACGTCCGATGAAGGCGCGTAAATGCGTTTCCACGCATCAAGAAAAAAAGGCTCTATAACCACATACTCCTATTCGGAATGCACAGAGCTCTGACACGACCGGAGAATAATTGTGAGGTGCTCTGCGATGAACGGTAGAAAGGCTTTTGGCTCCACCCGGACCTCGCTCTTTTTATAGTACAGGGGTATAAAAAAGCAATCGGAGCATTTTTACGACAGCCTTAACCGACACCCATGATCATTGGCATCGTAATCATGCTCTCATTCTGTGTTGCCCTCCTCTCCATATGAGCCACCGGCTACTTACGAACCCCACAAATGCAATACCAAGGATGTCACTTTACAGCCGTACCTTTGTCAACGGGTACCTCCACCTCCATGTTCGAGCAGTTTTTTTTTTTTAACCACCACCAAGTCTCATAATTTGTCTAAAACCTCAAAAAGGCTTATTGTGTATCACAAATTCATTTCAACTCAATGTTTTGGAATTTTTGGTCTTCCGGTGGAACAAAATAGTGAGATTTCGAAGAGAGTACAGATTTTACTTCTTCTGAGTTTACTTTTTACTGAGTTACTGTACAGCTCATGATCGACATTTAAAAATAATGACTAAATCACTTTATATCTATGTAGTTATGAAAAGCTTACATCAATTAAATAAACTTTTCATGGTTTCCAATTTAAAATAATCCAATCCATCTAAATTACCAATACAAAGTGCGCGAGTTTCAATATGTTTCAAAAATAAATTAATTTCATTTGAAATTGGAATAAAAGCACCCGCCACTACGTTAACGGTTAGTCGGTATACCCATATGTCAATGTCGCGATCCACTTGAATAAATTACAATTTATATCACACTGGTGACCTTTGGTAAGTGAACTAAGGTTGCCACGCCAATAGGTAACACCCTTTATCCAAATCCATGTTAAAGTTGGTCCTGTTGCGGGCTGTCTTTACGTGACCTCATTGGGTTTTTGCTTTGCTGCATTGTAGCTGACACAGCCCAACTGATCAGTTTTAGGGCTTAGCTTCATCTTGGTCACCGTAGTTTATGTCGCTCGCCGGTCTTCTCTACTTATTACAAAGAACAATAATTATATATACGAGCAGATACTTTAGGAAGACGTTGGGTCATTGTTGAGTTATAGCAAACTTGGAATTAATCTGACAAGTCGGGTTTCACTTGGAGTAAAAGTAATCGCTACCACGATAACCATTAAACGACATTTCAATATGTCAATGTCACGATCCATTTCAATAAATTACAATTTATATCTCGCAGGTGACCTTTGGTCATTGAACTAAGGTTGTGCCTGCAATTGCTGTGTGGGGGCCGCCTAGGAATACCCTCAACCTAAGTCCAGGGTGACGTAAAAGCCGTCAAAGGGCAATAGCCTCTTTGGATCTAGAAGTCTTCAGCGACCTGGTTGTTTGGTGTCCCATCTGCTTCATAGTGACAGTAGTAACATGGCGGTAACATCAATCGGATCGATGACAGGCACAGCAGTGGCACCGGTCTGAAACCTAATCTGCGATTGCCAATCCACTGGCTCAGCGTGGCATTTTTTAAAATAGAATATAGGCTATTACGAGCACGTACCTTTAATGGACGACAACAGTAGAATTCGGCCCCTAGTTCCCGTTAGCTCCACTAGTCCCGGCAACGGTAATGGTGGAACAAGGGGTGCTAAGAATCTGCGGGCTACGGATCGCTACCACCGATTTGACCTGGCTATTTATAATGGACGAACGATTCGACTAGATAAACACTTGGTTGAGCAGGAGGTGGAACTGGCAAAAATCCGATGGCACGGTCTGGGGTTCTGAGAAGGCCGAAGACAAGGTGAATATACCATAAATCTGCCATTGAGTCACGTATTCCACTTCAGGTAAGGCGGCACTCTATCACTAGGAGGCGAGAGATTCCTCGTGAATAAGTCCCTCGTAGGCAACATCGTCGAAATGTCTAGTGTATCGAGTGGGGTGGCGTATCTCGTACTTAAACTCACTAAAAGGTACAGTCTCAAAGTGATACAAGTATCAAAGGCTTTACATAATACCTGTAAGGCCCACATAACAACACCACATGACGAGGAACGAGATAACGGTCCGAAAGCATATATTTAGAAATATCTCCGTGATCAACAGGCTTAAAAGCTGGAGAGATCACCGATTGGTTACAGGCTCCCCGATTATACGTTTTCGACGCGAGCGTGCCCGTTCAGTACAGTTAACACTCCGAACTTCCTGCGAACCACTACTCACTATATCTGCTCATATGATCCGATCTCATTATGAGATCCCGATACCCTGAACAACGATCCGCCTGCAAGCCTGACACGACATTTGTCAGGCGATATCCTGGTAGTCAGCTTGAGTGAGATTAGTGTAGCTCCTGCTCAAATTAAAGGGGGAAAGGTTCCAGGGAAGGACGGAAATACGGTTGAGCTTTTTAAGGCAGGAGGTCTGTGTTACGAGAGCTAAAAAAGATTTTTAATTTTGTCCTCCAGTGGGGTGCGGGAGATCCGAAGGTATAGCTTGAAAATGACGTTGTTTTGTTAGGATTGAGAGCATTTTATGACGCTGCTCTCATGTGTCAAACAAGGCAAATCCCAATGCACTGAGTTGTGCGACAGGGGGATGTAATTTCCCCGAAACTGTTCAATAATGATTCTATTTGACGTCTTTAAGACTTTAGATTGGGCAGAATGCGGCATAAATATTAGCGGCGAGTACATCTCACATCTACGTTTCGCCGATGATATCGTTGTGTTTGCCGAATCGTTAGAGAGCTTGCAGGAAGTGTTGCACAGCCTAAACGAATCCTCCCGATGAGAACGTCGTGTACATTTTATGGCCAGTAGGCCTTAGGATAAACTTAGACAGGACAAAGGTCATGTCCCACGAACACGTTCCGCCTAGGCCGGTCGACGTTGATGGTGATATTGTCGGAGTCGTAGACCAATACGTCTACCTCAGGCAGCTATTGCAATTAGGTAGACACAACTTCGAGAAGGAAGCCGATAGAAGGATTCAATTGAGATGGGCGATATTCAGGATGCTTCGTCACATTTTCACGTCGCCTGTACCATCACGGGGAGAACGCATTGGTTGAATACTTTTGTCTTCTACTTATGCCTACGGGGCTGAAACATGGCTTCTTAATTTAGAACAGGTTCGAAAGTTTGCGGAAGCCCAACGGGCTATTGAATGTGCTATGTTGGGTGTTTCTCTGTCCGACAGAATTCGTAGGGAAGTCATAAGTAAAGAAGCTCACCAGGTGGGAAGACGATCTCCGTCCAGTAGCCGCTCCACGATGCGAGGAGTAGGAGATCGGTTGTCTTGGTGTTCACTGAAAGAGGCCTATGCCCAGAAAAGGACCGATAGGTACTGATGATAATGTGGCGGAAATACGAGAACAAAATGTAAAGGTACACAAAAACGTGGCTTGATTTGCATTGTGATGGCAGAGGCTGGTATCGGAATGGTGTGCAGATATCATCATCATCATTATCACCATCATCATCATCATCATCAGCCCTTATCAGTCTACATCTGGGCATTGGCCTCTTTCAATGAATGCCAAGACGGCCGATGTCGATGTGCACATATAGTGTCATATATTATAAATTTAATTCTCACAATAAACGTATTTCTTTCATACAATATTCACCAGCCGAGTTGGGCCACTACGATCAAGGAAGCACCACCGCCGCTCAGTTACAGACATGCTGTGGATTTTCATGCGGTCTATAATTTCCTTTGGATTGAGTTGATCCATTGTAGGGAAGAAGGGAGGAAGGACAACACAGCTGCACTACAATTATGTGAAAGTCTTGTCATCGGTAGTCATCAAAGAGCTTCCGATTGCTCATTTGCTATAGTATAAAAAGTGGGCAAACGGGCAGTTGGGTCACCAGGCGTTGTGTTGTCAGCCTTTGATAAGAATAAGTTACGTCACATGTACGACACATAAATTGATGCTAACGCTGTCACGTATCGTTTTGTTTATGACAGACCCGAAGACTCAATCAATAAAGTAAAGAAATTCGATGTGTGATGCATGCCGTCAAATCAAAAGAAACCCGCCTTTCGTTAGGAAACACGAAAAAATCGCAAACGAAAACATTCCTACGAAGAAAAAGTGGCGTTTAAGAAATATAAATGGAGAAGTAATGCCCAATTTCTCTTAATAGCACCTACAATTCTTCCTTACCTAACAATAATGTCACTCGTGTTACAAATGGCGACCATATTAGTTCTTCCTAACCAGTTTCCTAGTTATCTCTCACGCCATAAATCTCAACGGATGATGTCGCCGAAGAAAATTGCCAATTTATATACTAAGATACATTTAGAGATAAATTAAGTATCTAAATTCCTAACCTGTGTTTTCTCCACCTACACATATGGGTACAAACGCACACAAAAGTGTCATTGCTTTTAATGCTTATATTAGCTAGTTCATCGTACCTGGTGCTGCACAGTTTATATATTCTTTTGTGAGAGATCTCTTAGTCTCTTTCGTGCCTGGTACGACCGGGGTAGTACCTCGCGCTCGTATATTATTTATCAGCGTCAAATAATGACCAATTGTTGCCATATTTCGCGCTTGTGAATTATTCAGATTGTCTATTGAAATTGAAAGAGATTATTCGGAAAAGAATCATTGTTTTACATTAATAACAGGCAGAAGAAATAATGTACCGGGATCGGGCCGGCACGACCGGGAAGGTACCATTCGCTCACCTAAACCGCCGTAAAGTAACATCTGTGTGGCGTTTCGTGAGGTTGGTGAGCAACCGGTGGCCCATTGGATGGAGAGAGGAGGAGAACGCATCGGCCTAGTAATTATGTGGATGTTTATGGTCGTCAGTAGTCGTGAAAAGACTCCGATTGCTCGTTTGTCCCCCTATTCTATAAAAAACTATGAAAGATAAACTTTCCCCCAATTATCTATATGTCACATTTGTAACACTTTGAATCTTATGAATTGTTATAGGTCGTCAAAAATAAGGTTCGAAAATATATATTACCAAAACAAGAAAAATATTTTCTTTACAACTAATATTTAACACTGTCAGAAATAATTTGCTGTACAATAAGGGTTGGAGAGAGGAGGTTATAATCCGGTAACGTATTGATGATCTCTTGTCATTACAACGACACTTTTGTTGGCGATTGTACACTGCTATTAAATCACGTTGCCAAACACCTATTAATGAATGCTTAATATGGAGTTACGCATTTCGCCCAGAGAAATATGTTGTTGGTGAGAGTTAAACAAATAATTAGGTGATATTGTAATCTTTAATTAATCATTATTTCTTAATTTTGTGATATTTCGCCTCGGGGAATCCGTGATTGACAGACATTGATTTGCTCCCAATCTTTTTTCCATTTATAATGGTATAAATTTGTGTATTTTTGTAGACATTTTTATGCTTTTTAAGAATCAAATTTGGAGTAGTGATTACGCGGTGAGTAGGCTGTGGTCGATACAGCTCTTCCAGCCCCCACGACAAGGCAAGGCCAATATAAGTGCCGTGCGTGAGAGGCTTCGGCCAAGAAAATAATATTTACTATTGCTAATCATAAATAACTAATCAGGATGCATCCTTTCCGTTTGCAGGAATGGAGGATGTCTGTCACCCTATCGACCACAATCCCACTGGACCACGGCCTGACGTGTCTTCCTATAGTACCAATCAAGCTGCACCGGACCATCAGCATAGAGCTGTCAAAAAAAAATACCTTTCTTTTTAAAGGAAAAATAAAAACTCAGGGAATTTTGTTTGCTAATAAGTAATAACCATTTATTACCGACACTATTAGGCGCTCATTTAATTTGATTCTGAATCCTATTTACTTAGGCATAACGTTAAGAGGATTATAGCAATTTATGGCAGCCAGTTCCGTTTCTTTATTATTTCGTAATGTAATAATTTCTACTTTACAGCAGAAAAAAAAATCCTATAGAGTTTTATTTGCATTGGCAATTCGTTCTAATTTATTTTTCAAAGTAAGATTACAATGTAATTTATTGATGTTGTGCCTTTATTAACTGATGCTTGCAACTACTTCAGAGATTATTGAAATATGTCAATTATTGAAATTTAAAAACCATTCAGTAGGAGTGATGCCAAGCAGCATTGCAGAATTGGGGCCATACGACTGGCGTGGCACATAACACCGTTGTAATGTGACATCTTCAGTGTCGCATTTCGTGCAGTTTGTGAGTAGCTGGTGATCCATTGGTGTGGACGACGAAAGAAGGGCAACGCATCGGCATAGTAACTATGCAGATTTTCATGGGCATTGGTAGTCGTTAAAAGGTTCCGATTTTCCGTTTGCCCTCCCTAAACTGTAAAGAAAACAATACAGACACAGCGCACCTACCTACACTCTGTCGCGTTCCGTGCAGCTTGTGAGATTCCAAGTGGTCCATTAGGGATGAAAATATAAGGATACGTATTTGGCATATGTTTGTTTGCGCGAATGTTTATAACCGTTTAGTTCAACATACATAGTATGTGTTTTCAGTAGCCGATGAGGAAACGGAAGGATGTTAATATCACAAGTGATTTGATATTGAATATCTAAAGAATATAATTAATGCAATCCTAAAGTGACCTAGATGCTTGTATTGTGACATGTGTTTCCGTGGATATTCAATATTCTGGTCGCATGGATGGCATGAATGCAATTTCATTTCTAGTCCGTTTTAGAACGATTCTGTTATAATTTTTTGGAGCTGGATTCAAGTTGACTTTGAGTAGAGCTATGCTGTAATTTTAGTAGAGCTATGCTGTACTTTTAGTAGAGCTATGCTGTACTTCAGCGTAATTGGGCCTTTACGACCTTCAATGACACAAATGGCTACTCACAGAACGCGGCAACGCCTTTGCCCCTAGCAGCCGGTGGCCCCTTAAGAGGGAAGACGGTAAGAGGACAATGGATTTGTATAATAATTGTGTGGATTTTCATGGACCACGGTGGTCATCAAAATGATTCCAAAATTCTTGTTTGTAAGTCGTTTCATTTGTATACGCCAATCTCCAAAACTACAGAACGAATAACAATAAAGCTTCCTAACTTATAGCTAAAGACTTTAGATAATGATTATGCGTATAGGTTTTTATCCGTAATATCATCATCATCATTATCAGCCCTTATCGGTCCACTTATAGACAGAAGTCTCTTTTATTGAACGCCAAGATGACCGATCTCCTGCTAATCGCATCCAACCCGAAGCGGCTTCTGCACGGAGATTCTCTTCCACCTGGTGAACGTTCGAACAGCTCTTCATCTTTCTAAACGAGGCCTCCACTCCAGAACCTTAATGGCCCATCTGCCATCTGTTCTTCTGAGTGTGTGACCAGCCCATTGGCACTTCAGTGAGGAGAAACTAAACTAAACTTCATCATGATCAGCATCATTATCAGCCCTTATCGGTCCACTGCTGAACACAGGCCTCTTTTAATGAACGCCAAGACAGCCGATCTCCTGCTACTCGCATCCAATCCAGACCAGCTACCTCACGGGGATCGTCTTCCATCTGGGGAAAAGTCGACCAATACTTCATTTTCCTAAACGCGGCTTCCACTACGGAACCTTAGGGGCCCATCCCCCATCTGATCTTCTGAGTGTGTGACCATCTTATTGCTACTTCAGTGAGCTTATTCTTGCGTGACATCCGAACCTTCGTTTCCCTCGCAACGAATTCTGTCGGACAAAGAAACACCCAACATAGCGTTCAATAGCCCGTTGAACTATCGCAAACTACCAGACCTGTCCTAAATTAAGGGGCCATGTTTCGGCCCCGTGGGCATCACGGGGAGAGAACGCATTGTTTGAAGATTTTTTTCTTCAACCACTGCGGTGTAGGCGACGTGAGAATGTGAGGAAGCTTAAACTAAAACTATTATTCCATTATTTAGATGGAAACAAAACTTTCGCAAATAAAACGGCTAATACAAAATGGGATTGGAGGGCAGGAGGAAAGAAGGGCAACGCATTTGCATGACAATAATGTGGATGTCTATGGGCGTCTGTAGTCGTCAAAAGGTTTCTCATTTGTCCGTCTCTACTACGAAGAAAAACAGACTAAAAATCTATTAAGCTTCTATCTTAGTTTAATGAAAAGGGGCTTAATTAGGTTGCATAATAAATATTTTTATAAAAGTGCATTTTTTAGATTTCATCTGCCGCTGATCGTGATCGAAATTGGCACACTAAAAAATGTACACCAATACAAATTTCCCCCTTTCAGTACTACGATCCTAAGAATCAGATAATATTATAACGACGTGAGTATGGTTACCCGATAATGTCAGTGAACAATATCGAATGATCTAACTCGATTCTCATTTCGGCGCAAATTTAATACGATCTCATCGAAAATTCTATATCAGTCGAGTAACTTCGTCATTTCGTATCGAATAAATCTGGAGGGTGGCGTGTTGAAAATTTTAATGAATCGTATCGCCCATCGCGTTGGAAAAGATTAAAAAGAATCGCAAGGAAACTCCTCATTTTGCTTTTTAATTTTCCGTTCGCCAGCGGGGCCTTTGCTTATACAATGCGCCATTTAAAATGTCAAGATATCTCCACCAGGGAAAATGTTTTTAAAACTCATCAAACATATTTAATTTTGTTGTACACTTTATGGTGCTACTGAACGAATTACGGGACCAATCCCAATATGAAACTCTTTGTTGTGTCTTAAAAAAGGCATTCAAGTCTAGGCTTTCTTTCACTTTCATATGAATTCTGATAAGTGTAAAGTTATTTTTATAGGACAAGGGTGCAAACGAGAAATCGGATCCTTTTGATGACTCGCGCCCATGAACATTCGCATGATTGTTATGCAGATGCGGTGCCATCCTATCACCCCC
>JAFELO010000264.1:740754-752683 GCA_017140195.1 Eumaeus atala | reverse complement strand
CCAATATGCCACCAGCATATATACAGACTAGCATATTGCGAACATAATTAAAAAAATATATCAAATAAATTACGAATTTCGGTTCTACCGGTTCCGAAAAGAAGAAACTGATATTTTCATTCGATGATAAACTTACAAAATTGAATTACTTGCTGACGGTTCGAGGTTAGTCATATTATGATTATAATTTAAAAAAGGGTAACGCTTGCGGTCTGTTAGTTACGTTTAATTTATCCCATTTGGAAATTATATACTTGAATATATTCACAGAAGTAGCAGAATTGGGAACTGAAAGTATTAGAGTAAGTAATGGTTCAAAATTATTTTCAAATTACGTTAGTAAAAATGTGCGATTTCCAAACGCAGAATTTGGTAAGTGTGCGACGTTGTCAGCTCGACATATGCCCAAGTTAGGTAACAGATAAAAATCTTTGGTAGAACCAAAGGAAGTTAATGCAAGGTGTTAAGGTGAGACTTAGAACTAGGTACCCAGATAGTTGTAACTTTAGTGCTAACCGGTCATATAGCAACTATATACGATTTATCTTAAGTAGTACGTACATGAGTGTGAGCGCAAACATGACATCTATTCTGGATACTTCTATTCTAGGAATATCGATACGTGGCATTTTTTATATTGTAAGGGGCACACGAGATATCGGATCCTTTAAATGAGTACCCAAGACATCCGCATAACTATTACGTATAAGTGATGTACCGGAAATTCCGGTGACATACAGTGAGAAGTAAGCGGACCAACAACAAACTTCATTTCAACACAACCAGCGTCCCGTGCCGTTTGTGAATGGCCGTAGATGTCACTTTACGGCGGTATCAGGTGAGCGAGAGGTACGTCCCCGGACGTGCCAGCCCAATTCCGCTGCAATGCAGCAAGGCTCTACCTCTTTTCGCCCCCCCCCCCTCCTCAATGGGCCAACGGTTACTCACAAACCGCACAAATCTCGACACTGAAGATGGCAATTACCGCCATTTTACTTACCGAATTATTAAAATACCGCCGTGTATTATGTGAGCAAGAGACACCTCCTCGGTCGTGCCGGCCAAATTCTGTAGCACAGGATGATGTAGTGTCATTCATTATGCATGACACCACCTCGTCCTATGCAGCATGGCACTACCTCCTCCCAAAATGTTCAATATAGTCGTAAAAAGGCTCCGATTACACGTTTGCCCCC
This sequence comes from Eumaeus atala, assembly GCA_017140195.1. NCBI lineage: Eukaryota > Metazoa > Arthropoda > Insecta > Lepidoptera > Lycaenidae > Eumaeus > Eumaeus atala. The sequence continues at coordinate 751,487 of JAFELO010000264.1, read as the reverse complement.
CTATTCTATAAAAAAACTCTCTAGTACTTCTATCCCAATGATGAAATTAGAGTATGAACATCTGGCGAGCTTTAGAGTTGGAAAAAAAAATGTACAAAGAAATATAGAATTCAATAAAATAAAATAAACGAAATGTGACTTTTTCATGTTTGAACCCAACTCGCTATTGGTCGGTTTTTGTAATTAATTTCGGACGCATTACATTTACACTAACCCAAAATCAATAACAGACGGAATAATATTTTATTCCAGGAAACAAATAACTCAAATTGGACCCAAATAATTTATTAACAGAAGGTACAAACTCAAACTTCATCTCTAAGTAACCCCTGAAGATTCCAGTCGGAGTGAAGGCGACATACTCCGAGATCCCGGGTTGACTGTGCATCCGTAATGAGATTCTGCTGCTGCCATCTTGTTTGACAGCGGATCCCTAAAATGTAGTCCGTCGATCTACAAATACAAATATCACTTAAATAAAACTGCAAGGGAAGTGACTTCAATCACAGTAGTTTTTATAGTATGGGGGATAAAATGAAAAATGGGTGCCTTTGACTAGTACCGACGTCCATAGACCTCCGTATTATTGATATGCTGATGATCTGCCTTCCCCGCCCCCTCTCTTAAATACGAGTCGTTTCTAATCGCTAATACCTGTTATTGTGTATTTATTTATGTTAATACCATTTTAAAACCCGTAAAGTAGTTGCCTTTGTACCTAGTTTGTGGTTACAAAACGTGTAATAAAAGCGAAAGTCTCAAATGATCAACTATTGGGTGTGGTGGCGTCACCCCGCGATTCCACGCGTTACTTCGGTTCTATTAGTCGTAGCATTATGGTATATCACCTACAGCCTTCCTCTATAAGTGGACTACTCAACGCAAAAATGTTTTACAATTCGAGCCAGTAATTCCAGAGCTTAGCGAGTTCCAACAAACAAAACTTTTCAGCTTTATTAGGTAACACAGTCTGTGTTAGAAGTTTTTAGTGTGACCAGAGGGTAATCTCGCTTTTATAAATTACATTTCAGGACAGAAATACGTTAATTCGTTAGGGACAGCTGATTGTCAATAATTCCATGAACTGCGATAGAAGCATTTACTTTGAATTACGGGGTCAAATGTAAACCAGTCATACATTTCCTACGCCTACATAAATTAGACTGTAGTTTCATGCAGTGGTCAGGTATTAGTCATAGCGCTGTCCGTAAGTAGTGAGTAATCCCCGGGACCTGACCTGCGGCATTACATCGTTCTCACCAGAATCTGCATGATATATTAATGTCAGTCTGTACCAAGGCCACGGATGAGTAATTAATTACTTAAATGAATAAGTGTGTGTGCAATTCAATGTAGATGTGAAATCACACATAGACAATAAACACTATTTTCGCCATTTATTTAAAAAAAAATGTACATCTGATGTGAATGTTTGTAAAAGTAAAAATGTATAAATAGTGGAAATTGTATAAAAATAGTCTCTCTTCATTCAGCGATATCAGGATTTTCCACCTAGAAAATATATTCCATCAATTATACTGTGTAGATGTGAAACTTCAGAAATTAGACCTACGAGCAAATTAGATGAATATCAATAAATAGTACATTATTTTTGTCCTTATGTATTTAAATTTCATTACCTTTCAAATAAAAGCGATTCAAAAGTAGATCGACTAGAACAGTTTCTCTCCCTTTCTCTCTTTCTCTCGCACTCTCACCTCAGCCCAGCCGACGTTACTCTACTACTGGAAATAGGCCTCTTCCAAGGCGCGCCACTGAGCCCAATCTTCAGTTCTCCTTATCCACTTCCACACCGCCCGGCAAAAACCCGTAGCTTAAATAGTTCCATAACTTAAAAATATCATTAGTCACTTGTAAGCAGTAAGCAATCACAAGAACGTCATACGGATTCTTTATCAGTATTAGGCTCAATTCACATCAAAATTTAAGAAGTAGGCAGCTGCTGGATAGGCAGACTACGCCCCTAGTCTTCGGCGACTGCTCGCGGCCACCCGTGACCTTTGGAGACCATGTTCACCTAAGGCAAGGTGACTTTCACTACAAACGCAATTTATATACTTCAGGCGGCTTCCGGTTACCGCTTGTGCTTTCTCGAGGAGTCTGCTACATAGGAGCCGCCGGAATCTTAGTAGCACCACCTTTTCAAATCTAAGCGATACCATATATTGTATCAATGAAGATAAAGTTTTAAATTATGTGACACTGAAAAAGCACTTCACTGTTTTGTTCACCGCTTCCATTTTTCGCCAACTGTCTACTGCCTAAACAGTTACTACTTAGGAAAACATCAATACCGTCACACGGCTACCGACCTTGACAAAATACTTCACGGAAAGCAATATCCCCTAATTGTTGGTTATCCAACATTGTTTCTTATTAATTTGAAGACTATTTAACATTTAAAATCACTAATGTGATTAGGTGATTTTATTTAAAAAGAAATAGAAAAAAATCTATTAATAATGAAAATAAATATTTTTTTTACAACGAAACTACTTTAACGGAATTTATCACGGTTTATTTAATAATTTGGCTAGCCCGACGTTTCAGGATCTTTACAGAAACTATGGACACGGATGGATCGCCTACGATAGCCATTTCTAAATTGACAAGCCAACTTTGCAGGAAATAACACTGTGGTGCAAAAGTGTGTGCGATATATCTGGACAGAAATCCGGTAAGAACCCGTGTTTCCGATTCAGGGGGTGTAATACCCTCAGCTTCCAACTTTCAAAAAAAAATTACAAGAACTCTCCCTTTTTGAGCCGACCCAGGACGTAAGGCCCCAGACTCTGTAGATGAATCTGCTGGGGATTTACAAGACATTTATCCAGTGACGCCTCATTTACGCCGCCCCCGCATGGTACGCGCTAACCTCCCAGGCTCAGCGGAAACGCCTGCAAGCCCAGCACAATGTGTCCCTAATTATCATCATGGGAGCTGGATCGCTACGTCCGAAACGAAGCGATCCCGCGTGACTTGCGGATGGAGTCACTGGAGGATTTTGTTTTTCCATTGTCGAGCGCTATGTTTATAGGATAAACATTGGTCATCTACGCGACCCGGTCCCGCTGCACGCGCAGCCTTACAGGAGGCCCTGCCCGCGTGAACTCACCCCCCGTGATCCAACAAGCGGACTAGAGTCTGCTTGTGCGGTAATCCGAAGATCACACGCACGTGTGATCCTCGTCCGGATTACATTCATAACGCAACTCCCTCCCTCTATTCACCAACAATCACAATACACCACACAACACGTAGGCCCTAAACAGGCCTTCACCCTCCCTGAGCGCATAAGCCGTCAAGGCTAAACCGCAGAGATTTGGTCCCCGCTACCGCAGGGATAGTTGTCCCCTCGCGAACCATGGGTTGGGTTATGAGGTTCGGCTCGGTGTCCGTTGTCCTCACAGGCTAGCCTGCGAAGAATACCAGGTAGTCGTAGTGAAACTGCTTACCACTTGGCCACGTGACACGTATATTAAGATGTCACATAATCCGATAATTGTAACTTTCCCAGCAGGTTATCCACGCGCTTCTATCATTTCATTATAAAATAAGCTATAAAGAAACTTCATTTGTCGAATCTCTAATGGAGATGAAAAGCTATGTGGCGATAAATCAGTAGGTTTAATTTTATCAAATTATGCACACCTACACAAATGGATCTCCAGAAATTACCTACTAACTCCCACTTAGAGGCGACAGAATAATTTTGTTCAATTAATTGGCCAACTTAATTTATTGTGTACAGTTCAGGTATATTCATTAGTGAGACACTTTTTAGTACGACGAAACTACTTGTTTCTCAATGTATGGTATCATGATAAGCATTGCGTATAATCGTCAATTATACTAAACATAGGAATAATGTAAAGCTGAACAGTTTGTTTGTTTTCTTGAACGCGCTTTTCTTCGAAAAAATATTTTTGTGCTCAATAGTCTATCAATACAATATCAAGAAATATATATATATATATATATGCCATGCCAGACTTTTTTAACAGCACCAGAGACACGCGGGAAAACCGCGGGGGATGCTAGTACGTCACATCACAAGTAGGAGCAGTCTTTGACACCAATTCCCAAAAACTTGTTCTGCAGAATTTTTGGTTTCCAATATTTCTGTAATGGGCCACCGGAAACTAAAAAAATGCATTACTGTTTTAAGGAGTTACTTGGATACAGTATCCCCTAATATTTTAATATTTAATAAATCTTTAGCCAGTAGTCCAGCAGTGGACCGATAAGGGCTGGTAATGATGATGATGATGATGCAATTCACATTTTTTGATTGCTCTATGCTGACGGAAATGTCCAGTGCAGCTTCATTGTTATCCCAATACGATCCGCGATTTCCCTAGCACAAATAATGTCGCCATAACGCGTGCGAGTCTTTACACTCGTCAGAAGGTGACGGATGAAAAGACTCGTGGTGATTGATAATGGTCTCCATGAGCCAAACGTTTTAGCGCCGAGACCATTGTAGCTACACTAGTCTGGGGACGAGGGACCTCACGGTACCTTGGGCCATGATAATAATAATTAAATTGGTTGATACACACACTCATATGGGGATGCATCTCTCCCATCTGCGGTTTCGACCCCATGCCTGGTCTCGTTGGCAGATAAGAACTCATAGCAATCCGATGAAATGTGTGCATATTTATTTATTGGCATAAAAAACTGTTACACACGGCGAATTGGGTCCCCAGGTTTCTGACCTAGCTTATGCTGTGTTTCAGTAACCAGTATCTTCCCACAAAGTTTACATACATGTAGCGTATAATTAAAAAACATATTTCTAATTTACTGGAACAAATCAAAAGTTATAAAAGAAACTGTTAATAAGAAAAAAAGAATGTTGGTATGTTTGGTATTTTGTTTATGTATGTGTGTCTATGTGTATGTGTACGTTTGTGTGCGTGGGGAATGCGTATTGGGGTTCCCTTCACTTCTACAGCATAACTTCAGGTCCGAATAAAAAAGCAGCTTCATTGCTTACTACAAAACACGTCGGGCGATGGCCTAGGTGAGACGGCCTAGGTCGGTTGGGGGACAGACTTCTTGCAGATGGGAAGGACGAATCCCGATTGTTATTTAAATTAGTTAAAATAATTATTATTATTGACGCTCCTCCCTTCTAACGAAGAGGGTAGCTCACGCGCGGCAGATAAAGTTCTGAGAGCTGGTTGAACTACCATGATTGGGGGAAAACGTCTCCCTCTCCACCACGGGTAGGTAATAAGCCTCGTGCGTGGTCGTCGTAGCTAGCCTAAGTATTACGGCGATCTGATTTCTGCTCGTCGGCCTAGAACGTGCCAAATGCAATATAATAATATACGTAAGTATTGGACGCAGTTGTGTAACACACAAACAAAGGAATGTATTAATTGACCATAAAATACGATTCAGTACATAGTGAGTGATGTTTAAGAGCCAAACAGATATATGATCATTGTCTTATGTATATTTGTGCCATAAAAGATAATGACCCCCGAAGGCGACGCACAGCGGGATGCTGTCTTATTACTTAATAAAGCTGTATTACGCCTACGTACTAATGCTAGCCTCTTATTAAGATATGGAAGCCTGGTAGCGTAACCAGAATAATAAAGCTAAACGGAGCCGTACAATTTTTCAAGAAAAAGCGACATGATGTATGCAAGCTGATGAGATGGGTGGGACGATCTTACGAAAAATATCGGAACAAATCAAAAAAATTCAAAGAAAAACATCTGTATAACATTTCCAGGCAATATGATGTCTTGTTGTTTTGAGGAGGAAGTAAGGCAATGTTTACTTTTTTTTGTTGTAGTCAATTGCCATTACGCACCGTCCGTCCAGCCCTGGGTGAGCCGGAACGGTGTCTCGGACTTAGTACGTGGGGTTTTTTTATATAGTATAGGGGTACAAGCGAGAAATCGGAGCCTTTCAACGACTACCAATGCCCACGAACATCAACATAATTATGCCAATATGTTGCCCTCATTTCCACCCCTACCCCAAAGAGCCACCGGCTACTCACAAAACGCCTCATTTTACGGCAGTGTCAAGTGAGCGAGAGGTACCGGCCCAATTCCGTTGCATAGGAGGATGTAGTGTTATGCGCCATGCACGGCACTACCTCCTCCTTGAAGCATGGTACTTCCTATTACAGAATTGTAGATGTATTTAACAAATTATTTAACAAAACGAAGACAATAGGAAAAAGAGTTGGCTGTGGTTATTAATAATTGCAATTACATAAATGTTCTGACTAATTATAACAAAAATAATGGTGACATAGCCGAATCTCTGCATCTGTGATCCCTATGGAAACATTGTGATATGTGTGAACAGTCACACTCATCTTCCTATTCAGATGGGACGCCAATTCGACACGACCGGAAAGAACTCAGGCGCAAGATCGATGGCTTAACTCTCCGAAGCACGGGAGTGAAACTTCCTAATTTTGGACTGTTATTAGAGATTTTAAAATCCTAATAACAGTTTTGTCTGACCCTGAACTTCCAATCCAGGACCTCGCGACTCTAATTATAAATACTTATCACTAGGCCACGAGGCAGTAAATTTTTGCCAACATATAATTTACTAACAATCTTTATAACTTACTGCATTAAAACTCTAGAAGGGTTAAATCCAGTTTGTAAATCTTTTAAACTTAGCGATTTACCTCAATTCCAAACAACTTTGGAAAACGTAATTTGTTAACTCATTCTTCAAACTTCAAATGGCTTAAGTTAAAATATGTCATCCGAAGTGGATTATATTATTAAACGCTTAATTATTTTTTAAGATTAAGTAGCAGCTTACTAAAAATCAAATGTACATATTTTGATAGGTCAGGGGGCAAACGAACAATCGGAGAGAGAAGGTAATGCCATGCATTGTGCATGACACTACATCGTCCTATGCAACGGAATTGGGCCGGTACGACCGGCGAGGTACCTCTCGCTCACTTGACATCGCCGTAAAATGACGCGTTTCGTGCGCTCTGTGAGTTGACGGTGGCCAATTGTGAGGGTAAGGAGGGCGATGCATCGGCATAGTAATTATGTGTCATGGTCGTCGGTGGTAGTAATAAGGATCCGATCTCTCGTTTGTCCCCTATTCTATAAAAAAGAAGATGATGGTTACAATTTGGAAAGACTTTATCCGAAAAAAATAATGAATATTCCGCTTGGGATAGAATAGATACTCGTGTGAAACCACGAGGAAATAACATTTCATAAAGCTAAGAATAATTATTGCATTCACAAGCTAGATGTAAGCACCTACCAGTGGTTAGATTTTTATAGTTAACTACCTGGTTCCTGCAACTTCGTCCACGTAGGCTTTAGAGATAATTAACCGATGCATCGTACAGGAGGAAAGAAGTGTTCTGTGTTCCGTATCAGATACTGTAGACCCCTGAATGTAATGTCAACTGAAAATACTCATCAAAGTCAATGTGGTTCGCTAGAGAGCCATTTACACATCCCTCACTATTTAGCCGGACTCTGAGGAATCACGTGGAACATGATGGAGGACTAAAGGTTCGCTAGAGAGCCATTTACACATCCCTCACCATTTAGCCGGACTCTGAGGAATCACGTGGAACATGATGGAGGACTAAAGGTTCGCTAGAGAGCCATTTACACATCCCTCACTATTTAGCCGGACTCTGAGGAATCACGTGGAACATGATGGAGGACTAAAGTAAATTATAGCCTGTACGGTGGCCGGAATCAATAGCTTAAAATAAAAATAAGGATTAAAATCCATTCGGTAGTTTCAGAAACATGTATATACGGGCCAAAACTGATTACATTATTCAGTTTGAAAATTAATAAGGCGCTTCAATACCAATCACTACGTTACTTTTGTTCACGACATGCGGGAGATAAATGGCTACTATTGCACCAATGCAGCGCCTTTGCTATGCTCCAAATATGATATATACCATCCGTGACAAAGAAGGGCTACGTCTTACCATTGCTACGGCCCGGGACTTATTATTTAAGTAACTAATCGTTTCATTACGCGTGTGGACGGAACGCGGGAGATAAATAACTATTAATGCATGATAAATTCCTGCATTCGGTATATAATATACTTTATCTTTCGTAACGGGGGAGGGGGAGGGTACCGTCTTCTAAACCTAACCGGGGCTATGTCTCTGGACCCCTTGAGGCGTTTAGTTTTGTATTTGACAAGACGCTGCAATATAAATCTCTTTATTAACTTTGTAGACGATACGCGGGAGATAATTGACTAATTATCCTAAGAAGACAGCGTCTTTGCTACGCTCAGCATTTGATGAATGTTATCTATGATAATGGGGGGATACGCCCTCCAATTTCCATAGCTAGGTCCTTATAGTATTAAGTTTAACAAATAATATTACTCTCCAACACCAGTCATATCATTACTATTGAAGACGACATGTACAGATACAGCGCCTTGGCTACGCTCAGCATATGGTATAAGTTATCTGTTATGGGGAGGGGGGGGGGCAACGGCCCTTCACTTATTAAATTAAAAATAATAATAAATGACGCTACAAATCGAATAACTTCATTATTTTTGTAGACGACACGCGGGAGAAAAATGGCTATTAATATACTTGTCATTTACCTCTGGAATCCTAAAGTGTTTCGTCTTTAATATGAATCAATGCAATGTGAATCGCTTCGTTACTTTATGATACCACACGAGAGGTGAATGGCTATTTTTGTATTTGGCATTAGCCTTTGGACTCCTTAAATTATTTTGTTTTAAATATTGTGAGACACTGCAATACCTGTCGCTTCATTACTTTTGGTGACGATACGCAGGAGAGCTGCAGTACGAATATAGCGCCTTTGCAACGCTCAGCAAATGATGTATATTATATTCCTTATACTTTCATCGTTGTATCATCCGTAGTCATTTAAATTGAGTTTTATCTTTTGCCGCCTCCACAGTGTGAAAGTACTGCCAGCTTATGTTATTATGAAGTAAGATATTTAATTTCTGGACAGTCTGTATGTCCTACAGTTTAGGAGATTCGTCTCGGTTCTACCTCAGATATCACCAGATCTTTAATTTTTATATGTCAACCAACTTGTCTATCATCCTGAAAAACTTACGTAAAGACGTTTGTTTCTTATGGTTTAGCTAGTTCCTGAAGGTTCTATATCATATTTTCCAGTGTTCCAAACAGATTACACCCAGGTTTATTAGCTATGTAACGAAAAAGTTTCCTTCAAATCCGTACAATACTAATGACAGATTAGCCTGTACAAACAATAAAACATACGGACATTTTTTTTCAGATTATGTCTCTATTAATGTTTCCTTATCACACCATCATTTTTGTTCTTTAAAATATTGACATGTTTTTTATTGTGCTATTACATAGATTTAGCTGTTTGTTTGCATAAGAATTGTGCGGATGCTTACATGTCTGCATAAGAATTACGCAAACGACGATAATAATCAAAATCCGACTACTTGTTCGCTGTAGTAAACTATAAAAACCCTAAAAACACATTACTTAAAAAAACCGTATAATTAAATTACAAGACGGGCATAACATTAGATACCTTTTAGGTTATCATTGTAAGACGCCTTTATCTGATATTCGTATACAATTAACACGTAAAACTAAGGGAGTTCGTCGGTCTCTTTGACCCCAAACCTTTCAGTAATGGGTGTGAAACAAAACTCTAATGGGTCATTAAGACCGGGCTCGTATGACCGTCGCGGAACAATGCGAGACGACTTAACTTACGCATTTGTTTTGTGGATTTGTGTTAGTTGGACTTACATATATTAGTAGAGGAATTGTGATTGTCACAGGCAGGCTTCCAGCTTATATGAAAATAATTTGTCAAATCGGTCCAGTAGTTTCGAAACCCATTTAATGCTGTTTGCAACAATCAAATGTTTCCTCTTCCTAATATTAGTATAGATATAGATAAAAATAGCACTGGCAAAATTCATAAGAGAATTGATGTGAGCTAAAATAAAAATCATATTTACTCTATAAAACTATATAATAAGAATCATATTTATTCTATAAATAACTATAATCTAATAATAAAATATGACAATTTATTTTATATTAGTATATCGTCGCGCGATCAACTCGAACCATCCGAGTAATTCAACTAAATTGTACAGTCGAGTGAGAAAGTGGTATATCAACCTAAAGGCAATTACTCTGGCAATTTTTTTATAATGATGAGCAGTCAGTTTATTATGTAGGAATTCCAAGCAACCATTTTTATCGTCGTTGTATATAGCAGAATGAAGTCATATATAATAGCACTTATTGTTGGGTTGGATGATCTCTAATAATATGAATAGTACCGTAACCGTACATTGCTACCGTTATTAAATACGAGTATTTTAGTTACTGAGCCAACCTACCTTCCTTTGGCTTACTCCCAAAGGAGAAGGAGGGAACGAGTGCAACGCCGATGCATTTTGTGGACGTCTATGGCCTTCTGTAGCGACCAAAAGGCTGCGACTACTTTATTAAATGAACGAATGAAATCAGCCTTTAGCCATCTACTGCTGGACATAGGTCTTCCCCGTTGTCCCTTTATACTGTACACACATATACTCATATCAAATATGGTATTCGTGTAATAATAAGCGAAATGATTTCTAATTTAAGGAAGAATACGCTATGGAAAGATAATATATTATTTATTTGGAAATTTTATTTATTTTAATTAATTATA
>JAFELO010000264.1:720572-740748 GCA_017140195.1 Eumaeus atala | reverse complement strand
TCTTTCCAAATAAATAATACAATTTCTAAATAAAGCTTCAGAAGTGTAAGCTGGATGAGGGCAGATTTGGTTCATCGCAATAATTTTAAAAACTATCCCTACGAACATTCTGTACTCGATTGTACTTTTAAGTACAATTTAATACTCAAAATTATTGACGTAATAAAAAGGCATGTAATTTATTCTGTGGAGGTGGCATGGAGGAACCGATGTTTATGTTAATACGGTCAAGTATTGAGATGTACGTTTTCGTGGCCCGCGGGTGTAATCGTGACTTAATTATTTCACTACAGGCGATTTTTTTTTTTTTCATTTTTATTCATGTGATTTTAATTTTGTTGTTGCCTATACATTGTTGTTCCATTCAGCGTTTTTTTTTCTCCAAGTTCGGTTTTTCTTTAAGTTTGAAATTATATCTGCTTCATAGAGTTTGAAATGAACCTTTAGGCCGGAATACGTTTTAGAATATATACCGAAGCTGTACAGGTTTAACATTTATGAAGGGACACTTTAAGTTATAAAAATGAATTTATATGCTATTTAATGAACAAATTGAATGGAAAATTTTTGATAATCTTCTTTTGTCTTGTTTTTGTTACAGTGGATTCATCATACGAAAGAATAGTCTGATTACCTGATGGTAAATGCTTCTTCATCCTAGCCTCATCCCGTTTCAATATCAGATTACATCGGGGTCGGTTAATTCGTTAGCAATGTATGTGGCATCATTGCCAAATCCCCTAGATTATAAAAAAAGAATTAGGGAAAAACAATATAAATATACATCTAGGTGATTTAGCAATGGTGCCAATTTTTACACATAGCAAGTGCCATCTATCCTCTATAACATTCGAATACATGAATCCGAGTCCTTACGATGTTTTCCTTCGCCGTAAGACCACTGAGAATGTGCACTTAAGTGAGAAAAAATCATTGGTATATTACGAGGATCAAACCTGGACCACCCATGTTGAAGTGCGAAGCGCTGACCACAAGACCACTGAGGCTCTTATAACCTGAGAAATGACTATCCATGCTTAATATCTGAATTACCAGTGGCAAGCAGCAACTGTCACTCACTAGGTTACTATTTGCATTTTATAAGCAAAGTCCCCAAAAGCAGTCTCCCTGTATGTGCTCTTTTATCAAAACCTACTGAATGGATTTTCATACGGTTGTCGGTTGATAAAGCGATTCCTGCGGTGGGTTTTAGTGTATAATTTATTCACGGGGTCAAGGGCTTAGTGTATTAATAAACTTTATAAACCAAATTTGTATGTCAAAATAATGTAACGCAACATTTTTATAACAATAAAAACAAACACTCTTCGTTTTTATGTTCGGAGGCAGAAAAAAGATCTCCAAGAAAACTATCGAATTATTTATGTAAGAAACATTTTACATCTTACAATGTCATCAACTATAACATTGTCAAAATGTAGGTCATTATGCATGCCAATAACGTTAGCTGGACATTGTAAATATTAAACAAAACACACCTTTTAAAAAAATAAACAAAGCGCTACTGTGCAACATTGAACAAAGGACAACAATATGGCATACTCCAGGTAGGGTGAACATGGGCGCGGAATATTTAGGAATAGTCTTGTAGAAAATATTTTAAGTGTATGTGACGTTTTTAAGTGTTCCTCGTTTCAATGAAATTATGCACTACCTACCTACACTCCTAAGATTATACGGTAGTTGCAACATCTCCACGGTTTCACCCGCGTAAATTCGGACTTCCCTCGATAAGTGGACTATTCAATATAAAAATAAACTGAGCATTCTAATCTTTGAGATCGATAATATCTACATTTGATGGCGTTCTAAGTGAACATCTAGTTAATTTTGAGCCTTTTAAAGTTGCATTCGTCAAGTTTAAATTAATGGGGCTCAATGTTATTATTTTGTAAGATGATTAAATTAGTAAGGTGATTTAAACAAATTAATGACGGGTCCCATATCGTAATGTACCACGATTTGCTAAGTTATTACACTCTTGACTTTCATAATAGGTGTGAAATAGAAAGTTTTATTACAATTGTGTACATAAAAAAAAGTTGACAATAAACCAAAAAAAAAAGTCCTTAAAACGAACGAACAAACATGGACACTATATTTAAAGCTTTCAGTAGCGCTTACTAACTTCACAACTGCTCACATTGTTTTACCCAGCGGGACCTCATCGAGTTCTTGGAAGGATGTATAAAGACGTAATCTCCGTATTATTATGGACACTAAATTCTTATAGCCAGAGATAGAAGGCATTGTAAATATTTTCAATTTGGACGTCTATTGAATTTCGTAAACTAACGTCTCAACCATTAAGGGACGTCACTTTGATATGAATACGCTACCAGTACTATGTAGTACACTTAGGAAAAAGAGCAGTTCCGACCGCACAAGGAGTACTGCGCTCCCTTTTGGGCTGGACCCCTGCCATATTAGCTCATTGAACGTAGAGCGACTCGGATCGTTGATAGCCAAGATGTTTCCAACCAACGCGATAGTCTTGCCTTACGTAGAGATGTTAGGTCACTGTGCATCTTCTACTGTTCCAATGATTGCGAACAGAAGGTCCGGTCTGCTGGATTATTTTGTTTTTTTTTAACAATAGGGGGCAAACGATTAATCAGAGCCCTTTGAGCACTACCTGTAGAGATCTACATCATTCTTATGCTAACGCTTTTCTCTCCTTTCTTTCTTACTTCCAATGGGCCTCGGGCTACGCATAAACGAAACATACCACTAGACACGACAGCATACCTGTCACTCTCTCATTATATGAAGTACATACTTTACAGCGGTGTCATGTGAGCTACAGGTACGCTCCCGATCGTGCCGGGCCAATTCAACTACAATATATAATAATATCTGTGGACTTTTCACACCACGTTAGCCTAGCTCTATGGTGAGCACCATAAGGGCTTGTGTTACATGTAACAGACAACGGCAACATATTTAATATATTTAAGATTCTTATTATAGATATACATATACCTAATACTTACGTAAACGTCCATGATCTAGGCGGGATTCGAACCCGTATCCTCTGGCGAAGCGTGCGGACTATTTATTAAGTCCGCCGTGTGAGTTTATGTTTTCTGCGATCCATTATCTGTACAAAAGTGTATTTCGGGTTCAATATCTGCGCAGGGGTTTTTCAGTCCCTTGAAAATTTGACGCACCATTTTACGCTTCGTGCAAATTCATCACTTTCAACGGTCATTTCTACATTGATGCTGAGTATTGGTCCAAATGTGCTTGTAATTTTTTCGCAAGTAATACCCACAAATGTGTAAGAAAACGATACCTGCAACTGACTCCGTGATTTATAATAACGACAACAACACCACATCTTCACGTCAGTACCCTAATGGGGTAGGCATAAAGAACGGAGTGCCATACATCACGATCTTGACATACCTGTCATGCCCCCTCCATGTTCATTACTCGATCATTAGCGATCCATGGAAGCTCATCGAGCTGTTCCAACTAACACGACATTGCGAGGCTAACTTTACTGCCGCCAGTGAGCTGCCCCTTCTCTTCAGAGCGGGGGGAGGGGGGGGTCAGTGAAACCGGTCCCTCGGCGTAATGAAAATAGTTACTTTAGCTAATCTTAAATAGCAATCAGGATGCATTATTCAGGGGGTCTGTTCCCCGTTCTGAGACCATAATCTCACCTAGAACGTCGTCCGACGTGTCCCGAAGTAAGCAATGAAGCAGAGAGTAGTAAAAAAGGAAATTCTTTATCATGACTGCTCTATGCTGAAGGAAGTGTCTAGTGCAGCATCATCAGTTACTTGGGGGGCCCGTATACATACTGAATGAAACGAACTTCACACAAGTATTATACATTTTATGGTTTCCTATTTATAGTTTCTAATTTCTAATATTTGTTATTATAGCCTATAACATAAATAAATAATATATTTATATTGCTATATATAGCAACATAATTATACTCTTAGTATTAGGTAACCGCTTTAACCCTTGGCTTCGAAAACGATGATTAGTTCTATTTTAAGAGACCATACATTTTTATTTTTTGCTTTATTAAAATCATGCAAGTAAAAAGGAGTTGAAAAAGTAGGGATCCTCTTTGTGTTGGCTTATAGTAAAACGATTTTGTCCAACTGAACCGACACATGTCAAGGTAATAGGATTAATTTGGGTGTCAAATTCGAATGTTCCTTTGGGACCTCAAAGAATTTGGTTGTCCCTCGAGGTCCTTAATTTTTTTGAATTCAACCTTATCTTCTAAGTGATCAGACCACACACTGTTATTTATTCCAATTTAAATTACCCGTGGCCTCTGCGCGCGCACGATTACTTAACCGTGAAGTATTTCATTTTAAATTCCATTTTACCCCATTATATTGCTCTTGTGGTCTAACTATTCTAACTCTTTCATTGTAATCTGATTTCTAAGACGATTTATGATGTTTATACCTTAGTGTGCGTCAGCGGTGTACTAAATATCTATATATTCTTAGTTCCAGTAGGAGGTAGTCATGCATTGAATTGAGCAGCTGAATTGAGCTGACACGACCAGGATACTTCTCGCTTATAAAATAATGCTATAAAGTGACAGCTATCGGTATAGATCACATTTTGTTTGGTTTGTGAGTAGCGGATGTCGCTAGTTTCCGTCCTAAGGCCCCGATTTCTCTTTTGCCCCCCGATACCTACTAAAAGATGCTTACGTAGTTAAGCAAACGGATCGTCGGACCCTTTTGATGACATCCGACGCCCATAGATATTCGCATAGTTGTTATGTAGATGTGTTTCCATCAATATTCGGCTCCTCCAATGGCCCACCGGAATCTCTCAAACCACAGTAGACGCGACATCAAAGCTGCCACTTTGTGGTGGTATCATGAGAACGAGTGAATCTACTCATGCCTCCTCGGTCGTGCTCGCCAAATTCTGCTGAAATGCAGTACGTCACCACCTGTTACTGGGTACCAACTAGTAGATACTTATAAATAAATGAGTTCATTGATCTTGGAGAGTCCGACACCGCAACTAAAACGGCATCGTGCGCGCGCCGTCCCACTAGAGTGGGGAGGGGGACCGCTTCCCCCTTTTCGGTCCCAAAAATCACTATATCACTATAGGGTACGCCCACAATCAACCCGGTTCATCTCTTCCCATCTGCGGGAAAAGAGGAGGGTCTGTCCCCCTATCGTCTCCCTAAGCCTGAAGACAAAAAAGTCTTCGTAGTCAGTCGAAATGTTGAGGCTGGACTAGCGCCGCCAACCAGTACTAGGTCCCTCCGAAAAAAAAAGCTGAATAAAAGTTACTTAATTGTGAAATCAAAATGGCATTTACTTTCATTGTTTTCTATTAATTAAAGACGGAAGATCGAACCAGACCGTTGTACGCATATTAGTAAACTTTTACTTCAAGGTCCACGCAGTATTAGAGTGATAGTACGATTCTTTTCTATATATTGTAGAGGAAGAAACGAACTCGGAGCCACTTGATAACTACCGACGCCCATATACACCCGCGTCATCCTAAGAACCTGCCCCTCTGGTCGTGCCGGCCCTATGCGGCTGTAATTCAACATAGCACTACCTGTTATAAAATAATTATTGTAATGAAGTAGAGTTATAATATCACAATACATAATTCATGCGATTGAAAACACATCAACTATTAAATAAACTTAGTGAAAAGTTTCTAGTAAACTTATGAACCTAATATTTACGAGTACTCACTTGTAAAACCTCTAAATAAATTACCAAGTTTTCAAGGTTTAAACACAGTACCGTAGTCAATCACCAACAGGCATTTTACAACTGTCGAATAATACGCATTTAATGTACACGAAGATGGCTTCTCTTTTAATCGAATCTAACTATGATCGGTCGCAGCTGGTACGAAATCGTCACCCTTTTTTTAACATAGAGAATAGCGTTCACCTACTACCATAAGCCATTACTTCGAAGAATTAATAATGGACTAATAAAATCAAATCGGAATTAAAAATACACATAAACATGTAAAAAAATTCTAACATTATATAGAAAATACACAATTAAAGACTGCCATAATTTAATATTTATATAATCATTCTATCGATATTTTAAACGACCGATCAAATATGCAGACTGCATCAAAATCTATCTACATACTTACATAGATAAATACACAAAAAATCATTATTTGAAATCAGCAAATAAAATTATGTTATTAAAAAATATTATTATTAAAAATACATCAAATATGATATTATTAAAAATACATCAAATATGATATTCATCTACTATAAAATTTATAAAGCGGATTTTTACACTGGTGTAATAAGTGTATTATTGAAAGTGATATCACTTTCAATAATACACTTATATCACTTCTAATTATAAATACACAATTACCATTATATATTTCACAACATATATTATTTAATTGAAATAGTACAGAAAGCCACTGATTTCTATTCGTACCACAATTTACGTCGCCATACTAACGCGGGTAAGTATTGTGATTAAACAATAAATCGTCCTACGTACCGCAGCCTTAAGAATTGCTTTATACGTGGAGTAATAGCTTGGGGTCATTTCAATATAGCTCGGGAGGCATAGAGATTACCATCTATAATTGACAATTAGCTTTTTAATTATTCTATAATTAGACTAAGAGCTTCTTGAAATATGTTTATGATTTCCATAGAATTTTACGGTATAAAGTACTTTGTGTCGGAAATAATTAAGAGAATTGCTATTAATCTATTCGGTATACAGTTTTTTTGATACGAGTGTAGTTGTTATGGCGTCCATTTAACTGTTTCTATAGTCGAAGTGAAGTAATCTTGATCCTGATATTGAGGGCTGGATAAAGACGATAATAATTATAGCACTGCATTTCACATTTAGTTTGTTATATTTTTGTAAATTAATAAATTCGTTATACAGAAAATTACGTTCTTATACAGTTTACTGGTAGTCCGCCCCCACTGCGTACGGATATTTTAAATTTTAATTTCAGCCTCGTAAACATTACACGTTACCATGAGGACAAATTGAATTTACGCCTGAACATCGTCTGTCGGGACAGCTAGTTGTCAATATTTTTTTGCAGCTGTACAAGGAATTATTTTGATGTTTTTACGCTCAGGTTACAATATCAAAGTTTTCATATTGATTTGTAACGTTTTAGTAGCCCACGGTCATCACAGATAATAGAAGATTCTAATGGTAAAAATATTTTTCAGTTTCCTACCCTATTCAATGCAAACAAACAACGTAATGATATAATTAGTATAGAAATTACGTCGACTATATTCCCTTTAATATATGTAATATGTAATCGCATTGAATAGAATAGAGCATTTGTATTCTATTGCTATCTCTGTTTGTATAAAAAATTGAAACCGTTACGAAATTTGAGGAGCTGTGAACCAATTACTCCGATCAATCTGTGACTACAGACATTAAGCTATCACCCACAATTTTAGAGAAGAGATACTAAACAAATAATTAGATTGTTAATGCACATGCATACGCGTGGCCTTTACCTTTAGTTGTTGAAATATACATATCGCCGTACATAATGTCCATGTTTTTAATGAAACATGTGCGCTTGTGTCATTATAAACAGCACTAAAAAAGCTGCTGCTGAACTTATAACCTTTTTTGAAGTTGTATGAACATCGAAAAAAAACATCGGACACATACAGAAGACATGGGGCGAATTAGCATTGATGTTTAGATACTCGTTCGTTACGTTAGGAGACAAAAGTTTTTGTCTTTTAATGACCATGTAAATTCCATTGAAACACCATGGTTCCAAACAAACAGCTGAACATAAACAATAAGATTGAACAGTATTATAGTCGAACAGTTGGAAATTATATTCCAGGCTTTCATCAGTGTGTCAACGTTCAATAATATCTATGGCACCCCAGCATTCCAATTTGTAATCTAATACAATATAATAAAGACGTTTTTAGTCTGAAATTTTGGGATGTATAAAAATTTTTTGTTTGGTGATCGCCGCATGGCGTGCGCCAGTTTGTATTAGTTTCCTCTCATGCATTTTAAAAGTGAATACAAAAATTGACATTGTATAGGTAAAGCATATTAATCTGATTTATTTATTTGTTAAACTGATGAATGTTTATTTTAGTTTCATACAACGAATATTCACAATGAATAAGAGTGTGACTAGATTTGACAATATTGGTACTACTTATGATTTTGTTTCTAAATTATGTTAAATTTCACAAAAAAGGTTGTATAAGTCATCGGGTAAAAGGCTAAACATCTTCATTATAACTATCCGCCCTTATCGCTCCACTGCTGGCCATAGGCCTCTTTCGATCACGGACCGGCTACTGCACAGAGATCTTCTTCCCAGCTGGTGGACGGTCGACCAACACGTCGTTTTCCCAACACTTAGTTTTTAGGAGATATTTTTTCACTTAGTAATTTTTTATTTGATACGAGTACGCGAGGACTATTGTTACTTGTTGTTTTCTAATATTTATTATGTTGAAACCCGCAGTTTCACCCGCGTTTTCAGTTGTAACTTTATCGATTAATGGACTGTTAACACAAAAAACAAAAATCAATTCGGGTCACTTGTTCCAAAGATTAGCGCGTTTAAACAAATAAACTCTTCAGTTTTATAGTATTAGTATAGATTTTATCCTTTACTAAACATTTTTTTTTACGATGTAAGAGGTAGTTTCATCACCTCTTGGTGTATCTGGCCACGTCGGGATTCAGCCTGCATCGCTTATCTCCTCGTGCTAGCAGCTAATTTTCGGGGTATATAATTATACAATATATAGATCGAATTTTATCTTCAATTAATTATTATTTGGGTTATTTGCTTAAATGACAATTGTTATTATTTTTATATAATAGGGGGACAAACGAATAGTCGGAGCCTTTTGATGACGGCCCACGCATAATTTTTCTATACATGCGTTGTCCTACTTTCCTATTCCCCTCAAAGTGGCCACCAGCTACTCCCAAGCGAAGCTGTCACTACGGTGTCATGTAAGCGACAGCTTTGGAAGTCCAATTAAAAAAGAAATGCAGAAAAACCTCTCGCTCACTTGATACCGCCTTAAAGTGTCAAGCTTCGCCTTAATTTTGCTGATGTTCATGGGCGTCGACAGCTTGGGTGTGCCAGTTATACGTCAATTTTATGTCTCCCCAACACCTCTGTGATGTGTTATTGCTTGCCATCATTCACGCACTTGTCCTCACGTAGAGTCCACCTCTTGGGTTGGTCCCACAGCCCGCCATATGTCATCCAGACGTAACACATTAACATATAATATCTATATAACACGGATGACTATGAAGGTCGGTCGTCAGGTCTACGACTGCGTGCTTGCCCCGGCCAAATGAAATAAATATTCCTATTTGTATTGGGGACACCAACACGAATACTTGCATATCGATACTTATGAAATATTTTGTTAACACGATAAGATATTTCAATACTCGAAAATGCTTTACAAAAATGTTGCCCGTACCATTGTTTGTTCGAAAGCGATTCATAATTAATTAATAGCTGTCGGGCGTATCGGACGTACCGGGGGCAAATGGGTTGGATGCCCACATTCCATTGTCGTGTAACTTACGCACATCGTTCATCAAGTTGACAAGCGTTAATCCAGTTTCCGGTGATGTACTATCGGTGCTTACTCGAATGGAACTCGTTTTATGATTCATATTTCTGTTAGGAGTGAATTTCTTTTGACGTGACAATTTCTTACAAATAAGTAACTAGCTGCAAGCACAAAAAGGTATGACGTCATAGTAACGTTACGGGTCATAATTATATTCTGAACGGCCAGAAAAATGGTTGCAGCCATTACGCGTTTTGTTTTTCACTCCATCGGTATATCAATTTAGATCAGTTTGTAAGTAGGTTTGTGGACGATATAATTCAAGTAAAATTATATCGTCCACAAACCTACTTACAAACTACCAGTTTTTTGTAATAACTACCTTGTGGCCCCGTTGTTAAGCCAATAATAAATTCATATTTATTTTAAGAGGAGCTGTAGGTGTGTTCGGTTCGCTAGTGATTTTCGGTATAAAAATCCTAAGCCATGATTTTACATAACGTTATTTCCATTTCTATATTAATTAAATTGGATAAATCATGAATTTTAATTTTAAACATTAAGTAGGAAGTACTTTACTGAACTTTATCTTCCTTTTAAGGAACTTGTTACAGACCTGACCGAACAGCTTCAAAAACATTCTGTGTAAGGTAAATAATTTATTTTTGCTCGCAACTTTCTGGTATACTTTTATGTAAACATATTCCTGATATTAACATTCGGGGTAAAGGCACCGGTAACAGTTTAGCCCGACTTTTATTTAATGATGGGCCATATTCACAGTCAAGACTAATCTTAAAATAATACAAGGAACAAACAATAGAATCAATACGGTTTTTAACAAGGGTTAGTAAAAAGCAGGTAACGAAGTCTTATCTGGGTAGTTGTCCGAGACTCCCTGCTGCAACCCGGATGGAGAGTCCTTATATATACCATACTTATATTAAATATTTGAAGATTATAGTGATAGCACATCTCAATATTAAATCCAACTCAAAAAGAAAAAAGGAGTAGAGCTACTTTTATATTAGAAATTATTATTACAACTTAACAACGCCGGCATTTCGCATTCGTGGCGTTGTCTCAGAAAAATACAGGTATCCAGGCGGAAAATAAAAACACTGTTTGATTTAAGTGTCGTCCTCCTAGACGGAAAAAAAGTAAAGGGCGTCACTTCTTCGATACCGAGCCTAACGGTCAAATATTACAGATATATTATTTTTAATGTTCAAGTAGCAAAAACATAGTTGCCACAATGTGTCTGTATATTGCCGATATTTAAGATGAAGGGGTTTTGTTATAACTGGCAACTAAAATAAAAATTTATTTATGTTTTGGACTCACAAGCACGACAAAACTTAACTTAATAAATTTTCAGTGTGATTGCCATAATAACTTTAAAAATATTTTTTAATTACGTCGAAATGTCAACGTTAGTAAGTCGTGCGCATGAGCAACCTTTTTTTCATCCGTTTATCATCGTGGACCATTCGTAGGGCCACACAAAAATGTCCCCGCCCTCTCCAGCTGAGACTCGATGACAAATCGTTGCGTAAATGATAGTGTTCGCTCGTTCGTGCGCTCGTCGAGAGCTCTGTTTTTGTTGTTTGATGTATGTCTGGCTTGTATGCGCCTCGCCTATTGTTCGGGAGATCGGATTGCATATTTTTTGCCTTTCCGCTACATCAAAAACTTGGTCTATGGAAGTATGTTGGCTTGTCAATTGACTCTTTTGTTGGTTAGTCTTTTGTTTACTTTTTTGTTCATTTGGCTTGTTGCACAAATAATTCTTTATTAAATTGTATTTTGATATCACAGGAAGTATGTTTTCTTTAGCGTCATACGGTTAGCCTGTTATATACTTTATTTGAAGTTCATTGTTAAATTCATCCGTCTTGTATCACCGGTGATATTTTATAGAAAGATAGTAGTAACATATTGACCATTTTTATACGATTTTGTTGAAGTAACTACTACCTGGCGTCCTGAAGCCGTTAGAAGCGAGGAGGAAAGGAGGGCAACCTGGATAACAATTACGCCGGATGTCTATAGGTGTCTGATTGCTCGTTTCCGCCTTATACAATGATAGCTGCAGTACTATTTGAACTAGGCAAATAATAGATCGTATTGGGATTAGTCCCTACTCTGAAGGTGATGTTAGGACTATTCGTAGGCGTACGTGTTTGTTGTCGTCGGACTTGACGTATGTAGCGTTTGTTTCGCATCTGTCCCTGCAAAAGCTGGCCGTCTGCGTGTCTCTACGCCGGGTATGCGGTGTCGCTCTCAGAGAGCGTGTTTGCTGAAAGTATTTAAACTGTTAAATACGACCACTTCACGACTACTTAGTCGTGATGAGGTCCTATTCTTCCAACAGAACGTGTCTGGGACGACAGCCGATGATTGTCACACAGTTTGCATGTGTGTGGTGTGGCCCACTACTATGACCTTATCTACAGTGACTGTGGAAAAGTAAATTAATAAAAATCGTATTATTTCACCCCCCCCCCCGCGTCAGGTGCAATTAAATTGAACAAGCAGCAACCGCTGCTTGGATCAAAGCAAATAGTTCTGGGAACTTATCGAAAGAAAACATTCAGCCACAAAGAGCGTTCATGGAAATTCTATTAAGTGAAAAGTTAATATTGACTTTTATGTTGAGAGGATATTTATTACCTATGTTTAGAAATAGTGCCATGCAGGTTGCAATTTTATTGGACCTGCACGACCGGGGAGGTGACTCCCAGCTATGGTGTCGCATTTTGTGCATAAGTATTCGGTGGTCCATTGGGTAGGGGAGTAGGAAAAGCGGGCGCTGCATCGGCATGACAACTATGCGGATATTCATGAGTGACGGTACTTGTAAAAATACTATATAGAATGGTAATTCTCGCTCATATGATAGCGCATTATAGTGAGAGCTATGATCTCGCTTGGGACATGCGTGTGCTATTAGCTAATGACCAATTGGAAGGGGGGTGTATAGGACAACGCATCTGTATGATAATAAAGCGGATATTTATGGGCGTTGGTAGCCAATGAAGATCCGATTGCTCATTTACGGGGCTGTAAAAAAATTTAGTACCATAACAAAAGTGTTCAGCCGACTTCGTTTTATAAGAAAACATTACAGACATGATTATATTATCACACGTAACGATGTATACAGGTTTGTAGATCATTTTCACAGTTTAGAAGGCTATATAGGAGAGTGTCTGGGGTCATATGGAACAGTGGAAGTCTTCTGGACGAGGATGATGATGATGATAATGAAAAGTATAAGTTGTACACACGATCGTATCCACGTAACAGGCACACCTCTTTTTTGCAATGGCAGCAAGAACAACGATGTTATCAAAATACAGTGGTCAATATGGTAGTAAACAAAAACACCGGAAAGGGACCTTTATAAATAATTCCATAGCCAGTAGAGGGAAGTTTAAAAAGAAATGTTTTTAAATTATATTCTGTATTCGAATTTTGAATAATTTATTCTTATAAATGGAAGGGTCAAAAAACAAGGAGCATATTGATTCAACCCTTTTACGGTTTAGAATCAGATAAATAGCACCTGGTAAATTAAACTGTTGGAGGGCGCTTGGCCGATGACGCGGCCCTAATAACGTTATTAATCATTATCTACTACTACCTTCAGGTGCTGGGCCTCAGGGTGGGATCCCTATTTCCTGTTAACATATTGATCCTGGAATACGACTATTAATCTATTGATTAATAGTCGTATTCCAATTATATTTAACAGAACGATATTACAATTACAAATATATAATACATTTTGTCGGCGACGCACTATGAAAACATTAAAACGTGTACCTAATTTATATAGAATGAAGAAGAAATAAAGAAAGAAGAAAGGTATGTAGTAATAATAATAATAGTAACAACAATAATAAAAACACTTTATTTTGTACCAAGTATTTTACAATAACTTACGTAGGTACTATATTCAGATTTTCAGATAAATGACATCTAGTTTTTGGTGCGACTTACAGTAAAACAATGGAAAAAAAATTACTATATGTCTATCTATAATTCTATCTAGTCTAACATTGTATGGTGCAGAGGGTCGGCCCTAAAGCCGGTCCCGAAATGAAGGAAATTAAAAATTACAGACAGTTCTGCTCATTGAAATCCATGAATACATCTTGACTTCAGCGCAAGATACCTGCACTATAAGCAACACTGCAAACGTTAGACAAGTGTAGGATTAAGCTCCTACACTATATTATCTTGAGTCATGGTTGTCAACATATCTTAAAAGTTATGAAATGTTTCTAGTTGCACATGTAATTAATATAGTTGTATCTCAACTTATTTTATTTTTTTAAATTAAATTTATGTATTTTCTCTACTTTACGGTAGCAAACGCTACTCTGTATTAGCGAAGTTCAGTAGCCTATGCGCGTAGCAAATAGTAATAACTAAAGTGCCAACAAATACGAATTTTTGTTTCACGCGTTCTAGTTTGAGGTAATTTAATATTAAATATTTGTGGGGCAGTTAGGACTTGTAAATCTTTTTTTGTTGATGCGGGAAACGCATATGTGCGCCTGCACCAGCCCTGGGTGGGCCTAGTGATGTATGTGGCTCGCGGCACGTTATAGTGCCGAATATACACAAAAAGCCTTTGGTGAGGTGCCCCGGAACAACAAATCATCAGACACCTCGACGGTTCTTCAGTCACCTAAGGGACCGACGCCTCCTCCACAGCGGGGCTTTCCCGCACCACAGGACAACCCCACCAACTGTCCCAACAGTGCAATGGGGTAAGCTTCCCGTCCTGACCCCTTGCCCCGTGCGCAAAAGTGCCTTCTCCTGTTTCTCTTTTGTTCCCTCTTCTCATAATAGGGAAACAAGTTCTCCTCCTGTTCTTTAGACCCCCTTTTTGTAAGAGAGTTTCAAAGAATTCTCCCATCTTCAATTGGCTTGAACCATGGTGGAGAAGACTTATTGACATATCTAACAGCTTATATTATATTATAACAATTAATAAACCAACCAGTAAATATTAGTCCTTAATAGTTATACATGATTATTATGTCTTTAACTAGAGTTATATAAATTATTAAGTCTATTTAAAATTAATAAATGAATTTTATTTCAACTTATAAGTTCGGTATTTGATCTCAAACTAAGGACACCCAAGATTAATACTTTTGTATTTTCATTGAATGCACACAAAATTTTTACCTGGCTATCTTTACAAGCTAAACTCTTTACACGTTTTATAATGCCTACAATAAAAAGAATTTCCTTGCACTCAAAATATGACACTGCATTTGACATTTGAAGAAATTGTAAAAAGGGGACCGTAAAGTTGAACGTAGACTGTAGTTGTTTTAGTTTAACATATATAAATGGAACAGATATCCATATCATTAATTTTTAATTAACTTTATTTTTTACTTTCATCATTAATATTTTATTATTATTTTCAAAAGTTTAAGTGATAATTAAATTTAAAAATCTTTTAATAATAGATTTATAATAATCCAATCTAATAACATTTTTAAACATTTAATTTAAATAATGATAAATACCTTATAAATTTCCAAAACAACCTTTCCAAAAAACTTCGATCAAGTTTTTGAGCAAAAAAAAGGACAATATAAAAGCCCAGCAATATTTTATTACAGTGTAAACACTACCTTCAAACGATTACGAATTGATCTGAGACAAAACCGAACGTCACTCGATAAAGCAAGAAGATATTAAAAAAAAGCCTCAAGGGTGTTTCACGGATTTCAATTTCGGGCACATATTCACGGGTCGTGTTTTGCTCTCATTCATTCCAACCGAAATAATCTCTACCGCAAACAACGTTGTACAGTCGACTTGTCAAATATAATACTCCCTTTGTGTGCCCAAAATCGATTATGGCCTTTTTGTTGTCAAAATTGTGGTTCGGATTTCTCGAGTTACAATAGTTACGATGGTTATCGCGGCCAGGTGTGCCTTAAATGTGTTTTAATTGAGTCGGGGTTCCTTATTAATATCTTCAATCTGGAAAGCAATCTATTAATCGCACACTTCATCAGTTTTATTATTGTTTTACCTCCAACAGAGAACTGAACAGTAAGAATACTGTCCACTACTGTCTTTTGGTGAAGGCGAGGAATATAAATGTCAAGCATAACGATAGAAACAAA
Source organism: Eumaeus atala (assembly GCA_017140195.1). NCBI lineage: Eukaryota > Metazoa > Arthropoda > Insecta > Lepidoptera > Lycaenidae > Eumaeus > Eumaeus atala. The sequence continues at coordinate 724,983 of JAFELO010000264.1, read as the reverse complement.
CTCAAATGCCAGCTTATTGATGTCTTTGTCGCGGTCGGGTGGTTTCATCATTCTATGTGATAATCCTTTAGGTTTCTTAATAGACTCACTTACAGGGGGACGACAAAGTAAGTCGTAAGCATTCAATTTTCAGGTGTGTCCTTAAACCCATGATGACCCTCACGAAGGCTCTCCTTTAAGACACTTTAGTAAGAGGTGTTATATTGCATAGTAGTGAATTGGTCCGGCACGAATCAAGGTACCTCTTACACACATGACGCCGGCGTAAAGGTATCAAAGTACCTCAGAACACACATGACGCCGGCGTAAAGTATCATTTTCGGTGTCGCGTTTCGTGCGGTTTGTGAGCACCCGTGACCCATTTTACGGGAGGAGGAAAGAGTGCAACGCACTGGCAAAGTCATCGTACGGATGTTCATAGGCGTCGGTAAAAAGGCTCTGATTGTTCGTTTGTCCCCCAACACTATGAAAATGATAAGGCGCAAACGGGCAGGTAGATGGTGAATTCCACCACAAATATATATAAAAATCCGCAAAACTAGATGTTGAAGATCCCTAAGTCGTATCGGATCGAAAACAGTGGTGGAAGGCTGCGTTCTAAGATTCGCTCCTAAAAACTCACTCTAAGCAAACGCTGTCTACTACGTCAATGTACTTTCGATATTTTAAAGTTATTTTAAAATAGTTATGCAAACTGATACACTTTGAACACTCACCAAAGCTACATTTCAATAATGTTATTGTTAATTAATGCAATGAATCAATTACCTGAAGTGTACGTAGCCAATTATGTAATACTTTGAAGCAAATTTACGTATTTGAGCAGCTTCCCAATAATTATGGCGGAGCAACTAACCGATACTTATGTTGCTGTGTATAGGAAACATGTAGTATATTTTACCATCATCATCATTATTGGCAGCCTTTATCAATCCAATGCTGGGTATGCCTTTTTTTTTTTTGTTAACGCGGTGAAAAGGATCTACGCGTCTTACTGACCCTGTGTGGAGTTCAGTGGTGTGGGACTCGGAGCACACTATACTGAATACCCACAGAAACCACAGCGAGTGCCACTAGTGTCCCCCCCCCCCCCAGTGAGGTGCCCCAGAACTACAATTACTATTGCACTCGACACAGACACGTAAGGGTTGCGCCGCACTACAGGACCACACTAACTTTAGGATAGTGCAATGGGGTGAGGTTCTCATCCTCTCCCTTACCCCATGCGCAAAAAGTTGTCCCCCTGTTTCTCTTTCCTATATATAGAGTAGATTCCTCGTTTCAATTGGCATCACCTTGGCCTTTTTTTTCTCAGGCTACTGACACCCTCCACTTGGCATCAACCATATGCCTCTTTCAATGAACGTCTAGACGACCGGTATTCTGATACTTATATCTCCGGCCGGCTACTGCTGAGAGTAGATTTCTAAATTTCATCACCATTATAATCATCAGCCGGACGATGTCCACTAATGGACATGGGCCTCCCCCCACAGATCGGATTACTATGGGTGTTCGTCGGGCGACAAGACTAGGTTTGGGTTTCGAATGAGTAACCAAGCCCCTCCCTCCCGCGGATGGGAGATATGCATCTCGAAATAAGAGTGTTAGTAATAGCTAATTTATCCAGATCTCATCCGCGTATCGAAATGAAACATGGTACGTTTTACGAGATCTCTAGATAAGAACTTAAATGATATCAATATTTTAGTTATTTTGGTTAGTTTACGATTATAGTTGTCAGTCAACCGTTCAGTCAATGACAAATGGGCTTTACATATATGTTATAGATAAATTAAAATTACATGTACATAAAACAATACATAAATTTGATGTTTCATATCAAAGCTAACGTAAAGCCTGGTGCACACTGCAGTAACTACACGGCCGACCGCCGACAAAGCTGGACCAATTTGTAGATTAGTTGATGCGTAAATTGTTGTATTAGCCATACGCCCTGCGTGCAAAGTCTGACCAATTACAAGAGTAATTCGATATAGTTTGCGATCGCATTTCGAATATGCTCTCGAATTTTTCATTATGTTCATAATAGCGTGTAAAGGGCGAATTGAATAGAAAATAAAAATCTGCTGGCGAATGGCAATGGAGATGAGAGACCGCCATGATCATAGCTGTTTATATTTGACTGAATCGTCACATTGAAACATACTTTAAGTTTAAAAAAACTAATATAGACTAGTGATTATTACAGCAATAAATGGCAAATTAAATGAATCAATTGATAAAAAATATTTGAAGGCATAAAAGAGTACGCACAAATCTATACTGACATTAAAAATAAGAAACATTTGATTGTCTGTTTACTTGTTTGTATGTATTGAATAGGCTCCGTATTGAAAAATTCTTTTAGTATTTGAATCCTACATTCAAGCTGAAGAACACAGACTCTATAAAATTTTCGATAGTATAACTATCCGTGTGAAAAGAAATTTCAGTAAATATTTATAAAGCTGCAGAAATTTTGGATAATTAATTACCGATAGACATTGCTCGAATAAAAATTATAATATTTGTATTTTTGTAAATGAATGAATATTTGCCATATTTTAGTAATAATATATAAGTCATTTTGTACGAAGAAAGTTATGATGGTGCAAAGCGGAGGATTCCAGGCAGGTATCGGTTCTCTCTGCCTACCGTATTAGAGAACTGCCATAAAGGTATGTTGTTGTTGAAAATAAAATGATTATCTATTTTTATAAATAGGAATAGAATTACTGTTTTAATAGCTATACAATTATAATACACCTAAATATACCAGATGAAATCATTTACAACCATTCATGTAATGTGAAATTCTTCATAATGAGTACCTATAAAATTTTATAATTAATCTTATAAGTAACAAGAAGTGCTGAAGATAGAAAAGTACAAAAACTGAGCAACTTGTGTTGTTGTGGTTTGTTTGAATATCAATAAAAAATTGTGTGAGAATCTTCAGCTTACGAAGCAAAAACTGGACATTTCAATACTTCCAGACAACATATAATTATTAACCATCGAAAAAATTGATCATAGAATCTATTACGTTGAAATAAGAGTGAAAATTTGTAACTTCATTGTTTCAATAACGGAACAAGAATCGCACAATAAATCGCAAGCCAGGGAAATAAAACGAAAGTGTCCGCTAGGGTAGAAAATTTATTTAATTCTCCAACAATCCGTTTGTTTTTAAAAGAATTTTTAATTATTTGCCAGACATAATATGAAATCATTTTCACACTTTGCTTCTACTTTTAATTCATAATCCAGCTCGTGCATGGCCCATTGGAGAGAAGGAAGGAAGTAGGAGCGTTTGCAAGAAAACAATAATGTTGGCGATTGCTCGTTCGCTCGCCTATACTATAAAGGTGTGTCATAGTCTATACTTTAAATGTTTTAAAGTGAGTAATAACTATATGCAAACATCTCAACGAATTATTTTTTGGTAGAGTGTTTTTTATATAATCCGGCTGAGTGAAAGAACACCCCATAAGTAATCATACGCACACATGATATCCGACATTTTACGATGAACACGCAATTGGCTGTTCGACCCTAGTCTCTAACCACAAATCAGCAATACATTTTGAATGACAGAGAAGATGCTCAAGGACTATCTTTATGTACCTCGGTGATGGGAGATGTTCCAAGATTGCAACAAGTGTCAATAAATTGTATCAGCCTACGAACGTATGTGTATATATTATAGGCAAAGTATCCCCCTGTTCTGTTGACTTTTCTCTGTCTAAATCTTCGGCAATGTTTATACTTATATTATGATGTATAGTTGTTTGCCATAACTCAACATTCATCATTTTGGGAGAGATTCAAACTCCATCATTTTATAGCGATTCACAAAATGATTTTCTTCCAAATATAAAATTTTAACTTTAAGATCTCCGGTTAAAGTAACTGTTACATACGGACAGGAGTCAAGCAGGCCTGCGAAAGGACGGAAGGACATGACAAAATTATAAAATGATATTGTGTTTATTTTGACACATGACTATGGGACCCTTAAAACGTACCGTAATAGTTAATTTTGAAGTTTCTGAGACACCATTCAGTTTTTCGACATCTTATGAATTGTTTATGACGCATCTGTGTGTAAACTTCTTATGACACATTGGGAGGGTATTTTTTAAATAAAATCTAATTAAATTATTGATAGCGATATTTATCTGATGGTAAGGTTAAGAAGTGTTTTAGTACAGCTTCGTAGCTACTGTATCAATAATACCGCCTCGTGGCCTAGTGGTGAGCATGTGCAGTCACAGTCAAGATGAACTGGGTTCGAGTCCCGGGACCAAAACCGGTACTAAAGTGTCACTGGTATTTTTCAATTTCTAATAACAGTCCGAAGCCAGGATGTCCTCCAACTATTTGTGAGTAACCGGCACATGGGGGG
>JAFELO010000264.1:702109-720567 GCA_017140195.1 Eumaeus atala | reverse complement strand
GGGGGGGGGGAGGTGAAAGGAGGGCAATATATCGGCATGAATTCATGGGCGTCGGTAGTCGTTGAAAAGCTCCGATTTCTCATTTGTCCCCCTGTAGTACTGAAGGAAAAGAAACATAATTTTTCTTCGGCCGCGTCGGATTACGGTCCTACTACACAGGAAGAATTATCATACAGGGAGTGCACTTGTGCACTATAATGTTATGGCTAGTCTATACGGATAGAGATGGCCGCCGTGTCCGAAATTGGAATTATCAATGGTTATTTTAATGATTTGGAGTATTTTTTTAAATTGCAGTGCTTATAATAATATGATGTTATTCCAGAAATTGCATAATACATTTAAAAGTTTTGTAATAACCAATATATTACTGTAACCAATATGGACTGGTCCATATAAGCTTCTGTAAAAATTAGTTTTAAATATTCATTGAGCGTGGCATCGTCGTTAATAAAGCCGTAAAGATAAAATCAAAAAGCTTTAGAAAATTTTGGAATAAAGCAATTGTGATGATTCAAAAAATTTTAATATGTCCCAAAATCCATTTGGGCACATTAATGTCGCAACCGAAGTAGGAGTCAGATTTTAATGTACATTTCCAAACAATAAGCCGCGTTCGCAGCGTTATCTGGGACCATAATGACTTCGGTATACATTCACAGGTTTGGAAAGCTCTTTATTTTAGGTATTATCTTTCTCATTATATGTCAGTGATACCTTTACTTCAATACTATTAGGGTCGTTGCGACACATTTAGATTTTCGCAATTTGACTTCATTGATTATGGTTGTGATTATACATTCAGATGTTAACATATTCTTTTTTTAGAATATAGAATTTGTAAAATGATGGAAACTATAATGATTTCAGCTTCGTCACATATACACGTCGCCTATAACGCAGTGCTTGAAGACAAAAGTCTTCAACCAATGCGTTCTCCCCGGGATGACCTACAGGGCCGAAACATGGCCTCTTAATTCAGGACTGGTCCGCAAGCTTACGGTAGCTCAACGGGCTATTGATGTGCAATGTTGGGCGTTTCTTTGTCGTATAGAATTCATAACGAAGTTATTAGGCAGAGAACTAGAGTATCCGGTATCATGCAAATAATGAGTTCGCTGTAATTTTTTTTTTCGGAGGGACCTACTACTGATTGGCGGCGCTTGTCCAGCCTTAACAGATCGAATGACTACAGTTTCAATGGGCTGGTCACACACTCAGATGAACAGACGGCAGATGGGCCAGTAAGTTCTGGAAAGGAGGCGGCATTTAGTGTACGACCATTCACCAGGTGGGAAGAGGATCTCCGCGCAGTTGCTGGCCCGGAATGGATGCGAGTAGCAATGTCCAGCAGTGGACTGACAAGGGCTGATAATGATGATAATGATTATGCCTGATCTTGCTGGCCGAAATCTAGGAATTCCACAGACTTGCTTTATAGTTTTGGCTTTTCATCGTCATGATCAGCCGGACGACGTCCACTACTGCACACAGATCTCCCCCATAGAGTAATATAGGTTATGATCATGAGCCACTTCCAGTGGCACCTGGCAACCTTATACAAGTCGTCTGAACTGAGCGCGACACACACGCCAGGTCATCATAGGTCGGCTGGATGGTGCCTAAATGCATTTTTCCTACTAGAACGAATAGCGTGTTCACCTCTCGTACCGGCCGAGTGATGAAACCTTGCATATAGTAACACAGATGTAACATATGACTGACATAATGACAAAGTTACACACCGTTTACGGAAAGGAGCCCGGGTTCATACCCGTAAGCTGAGAGCTTAGGTTACTATAGAGATAATATTATCGCGATTGTAGAGAGCTCTAATAACAAATTAAATCCTGATCACGGCTTACGTTGTCTTTCGAGAGCGAATTGAATCCCTCCCGTTAGAGGGAACAGGGAGGAGGCCGGCCTCACCTGATAAGTCAAACAGTAAACGAGCTCAATTATCCTTATCCACACCACCGCAATTCAAACGGAACCGTGCGCGCGCCCTATTGTGGGGAGGGGGAACTTTTCCCCCTTTCCGGTCCCAAAAATACTCACCATAGGGTAACGCCCACAAACATTCCGGTTCATCTCTTCTCATCTGCGGGAAAAGAGGGGGTCTGTCCCCCTATTGTCTCCCTAAACCAGAAGACACAAAAGTCTTCGCTAGTCCGAAGAACTGTTGAGGCGGGAACAATAGCGCCCCAACCATTAATAGGTCCATTCAAAAAAAAAGGAAAAACACAAGTCCTCATTCCACCGGATTGCTACCCGTCTACTGACCATCTTACACTCCGTCTTCTGGCATAGTGATGGAATTGAAATATGAAAAATTATAGAAGCAGATATGTTAAGACCATCCCATGGCCCATTAGGAAGGAATAGAAAAGGAGGGCAACGAATCTACAAGACAACAGTTATGTGGGTGTCTATGGGTGTCTCCCTATAGTATAAAAAACCCTGTTAAATATGAAATGAAGCAGAAATAAAAACTATACTATTATTATATAAAATGTTCGTATCTTAACCGTTCCGCACCGTACATTCCTATTAACCCTAACTACGTGAGTCTGTGAGGATCGTGTGTAGAATATGAAGTGGTCTCAACTCTCAAGTATTGCCATCATCTGCCAATATAGACGTCTCCATTGCTCCCCCGGTATCATAGGTGTTAGCCGACAAGATCTAAGTGAGCATTGAAAAGCAATTTTACCCTTGCGTCTGTTTTTATAGCATAGGAGAGAAAACGTGCAATTGCAGCCTACCGGTTGATACTGACGCCCCTTGACATCGGTATGATTGGTGGTTATGATGCTTGCCTGTCACCAGAGCATATCCATGGGCCATTTCCTAGCATAGCCACAACTTGGAGTGTATCATATGGGAGAGGGGTTCCCCCTCGTTCGAGGCCAATTAGAATGCAATGCAGTATGGCACTACCACGTAGTGAATGCTCCAAGGGTAAACCCATCGACTTAACTCTTTCGCCAAAGAAGATACTTACTTCTTTACAAGTAAAGCTAATTGAACCTATGCGGCTTCGCTTTATACACCTCTTATAAGAAGAGGGGGATTATGGGCGGAGATAGGTCCCCACCCCATTGTATTATACTCAAGTTGTATTAGGTGTGGGACAGACCCTCTGTGGAAGTAGCACCGTGCTGCACTACAGTGGCCGGCCGGACTAGGGAGGTACCCTGGTCTCACATGACACCGGCGTACGGTTTGCGATTAGCAGGTGGCCTATTGAATGGAGAAGGAAAGGAGGACAACGCATCGGCATAATTATGCGGATGTTCATGGGCGTCGATATTCGTAGAAAGTTTCCTCGTTTGCCCACTTATACAATACAAAAAAGGTGGTATTGATTTCATATTGGACTGACCAGCGATGACGGTGCCCTGATTATTAAAAGTCCGGGACACGTCACTAAGAGCAACATAGATGGTACTTGCTGTTGCGTTGGTAACTATTCTCCCACCAAGTGACGGAACGCAAATGCTTTTCCCCGTGTCTCATCCTCATATATTTTAAACAAAGTCCGCAAAAGGTGTCTGATCGTATGTGAATGTACTGAAATGATTTTTATGCAGTTTTCACCCATCGATAAGGTTCCCGAGGAGGTATATAATTTGTTAAGGTTGTGTTACGGCCTGTACTATTCATGGGCGAAACTGAAATGAGTCGCTAGTACCAAATAAAATAAAATATAGCTGTAAAATATCTTCGCTAAGCCAACATGGAAGTTTCCCATAAAGCACTATCAAAGTTCAACAAGTTCATAAGAAAAGCAAGTTAGCGAGAGGCCAGCCCTGTGTTTGCCCAATGTAATGGGTGGGATGTTTGCGCGGCGTGATTGATGCCGGCTACCTAATGGATCGATGTTGCTTGGATCTCTCACTTCTTGTTACTCGGCTCTCAGACTGCTTTGCTGAGAGAATGTTAGGATAGTCGTTATTCGAGCGTGTATTCTTGGAAAAGTTTTAGGGGTTATCTCATTTTGATACCATTACGTATGGGCGCGCAGTATGGAAATATGCAGTTTAAAATCATATGGTTATCTGTTCTATCATAAGTTATGTTAGGATCGTAATGTGTCCCCATCATGGTTCAAGCCTTGTCGTGGCGGTGGGGCTCAGTAGCCGGGGGTGAAACCAGGCGAAGTCAATTAAACCGAGGGGGATGCTTTTTGCACCACTCTTATAGGAAGAGGGAGCTAAAGAGCGGACGGAGGATAGCTATTCGTACGCCTCTTATAAGAAGAGGGAATGAAGGAGCAACAGGAGGAGGTGCTTTTGCGCACGGGGCAAGGGGTGTGGATCGGAACCTCACCCCATTGCACTGTCCCAAAGTCGGTGGGGTTGTCCCGTAGTGCGGGGCAACCCCATCAGTGGAGATGGAGTCGGTCCCTTAGGGGGCCGATTAGTCATCGAGTTGCCTTAATGATTTGTTGTTCCGGGGCAAATCACTAAGGGTGACACTCGCGGTGGTTTTTGTGAGTATTCGGAACGCGTCAATCATTTCACAAATTAGAAAATTTAAAATATCGCATTATTTGTGAGTACGAATTCCGCCTTGGCACTAGAGCTGCGGAAACTACTCTAAAGGTAAAATGATGTGCACGGCAGTAATGCTCCAAAAGAAAACACAACTTGTTTTTAGTTCCAACGTTTTCGTTCTGTAAATTTCGACCTGCAGAACAAGCCCCGTGGACGAACTGAGAACCAAGTTGATAATAAAGAGTTGAAGGCTATTGTGGAAGCGGCTGCGATGTTACTGATTTTTTTTTTGATTCGCTTGAAGTAAATTGGAGAGATTAAAAAGCTTGAACGGTGGGTACCTCACGAATTGACTGAAGCAAACCGGCATGTTCAAAAATGTTACCTGTAAGCGTTTGGTGGAGTAGTTCCCGTATTGGTCATTAAAGTTTTCGCAAATCTGGCCAGACTATTAAGGATGATGTCTATTGTCAGCAATTGCAAACCATGATGGAAAAGCTAGCGGCTAAACAACCCAGGCTGGTCAATCGCACCACGCCACCGCTGCTTCACGAAAACGCTACGCCGCACACTGCGCAACGGAGACCACTACCAAATTAGAAGAGCTTCAATTGGAAAGCCTAAGACATCCACCGTACTCCATGGACCTTGCTCCAACAGATTACCATTTTTTTTTTAAATTTGGATAACTTCTTCAAGGGAAAAATATTCAACTCCCACGGGGCAGTCCAAATCGCCTTCAAAGATTTTATTGATTACCGTCCGACAGGCTTTTTTAGTAAAGGGATCAATGAACTACCTATTAGATGGCAAAAGTGTATAGAAAACAATGGTTCTTTACTTTGATTAATTAAATATATTATATTGAAAAATATTAGACTTTTTATTCCTCCCATACAAATGTAGGGCCTAACATATCTCTCTATGTACGAAGTCGCATAAAAGAACTGCCAGATAATTATTTGGATTCCATTTTTTATCTTATAAAGCTTAATTATAAAACGCAAGAATGGGTAGTACTAGGGGCCGGAAAGAATGAGGACTATAATATTTCATGTAGTTTGTGAATTTCCAGTGCCACTGTGAATGAACGACGCATCTGCGTAACAATTACCTATGCGGATATTTATGGACATTTGTAATAATCTGTAAAAGTCAAAATTCTCGTTTAATTTCTGATTATATAAAACTGTGTCTGTTAGCTGTAAAACATGTGTGTACAACACATAGGCCCACAGATAATATTATTATTATTATTATTATATTACTATTGTGTTGCAGCCGGAAATGTAAGTGCGGATGTCAATGGTTGCCGATATTGTCTCGTGCATACTAGACCTAAACACTAACACTAGGCATGGTTCAGGAACAGACGTAAAGTCCCGGGTTCCAATCCCTGGTCGGACCAAATAAAAAAATAGTGTCAATATGTATATCGTATGTTATACGTAATAAGTGTATTGTTCAACTTTTATTAATAGTTTAGAAGTTGGCGGTGTTACACCCCCTTGGAGAGCAGTGAGTTAAGTTCTACCTGATCCTACACCTGATTTCTCTCCGGTCGGTGTGTGCGTCACATCGGAATATGAAAATGAGGAAACAGGGAGTGCACTTAATAATAGTAATAATAATAATAATACCAGGATGCGGTCTTACTGCGATCACACAACTGAGTGGTTTCCGTTTTGGGCACTATGTTACACTGTTGTGCATTTTCCTGTGCTTATCAAATGTGGTATATATTAAAAAAAACTCGTTTATAGTAGGGACCTACACTGGTACCATTTTATTTTGTTTTGTGCTCATTATTTTAATTTAGGTGCGAAATATATGGTAATTGTGTTTACAAAGTTTGTATAACAGTGTAATTTATGCCAATAAAGCTATACTCATTCATTCATTCATTCAATTGTATCTGCGCACACACTTATTCATTGTGTCCAAAACACACGGCTCTTCTCAATAGAGACGGCCACTGCAGCCGAAATTCGGCTAGGACGACATTATTGTTATTACAAAAAAATACAATTTTTACTTTTAGAAAATGAAAACTTTTGTTTCCTTGTTCGAGTTTCGTTTTTAATATTATTCATAGCTAGCTATATAAGGGAGTAAATTTACTTGCAAATCTATAACGAACAGTAACTACCAAATTAACGATGTCATATTATAGTTTCTAGACAGATAAAAATGTTATAAAATTTAAAAAACATGCCTCATAGCGACTTCATAGAGAACTGAGGTATCCGATATCAGACGACGAATAAGCTCGCTGAAGTGGCAATTGGCTGGTCACACACCCAGTAGAACCGATGGCAGATGGGCCAGTAAGGTTCTGGACTGGAGGCCGCGTTTAGGAAAACGAAGTGTTGGTCGACCGTTCACCAGGTGGGAAGGCGTCTCCATGCAGTGGCCGGTCCGAGATGGATGCGAGTAGCAGGAGATCGGTTGTCTTGGCGTTTATTGAAAGAGGCCTGCGTCCAGCAGTGGACCGATAAGTACTGATGATGATGATGATGATGTATTATAGTCTAGACGAACTAAAGAGAACTTTAAATATTTACAAAAACATCACGTTAGCTATCGGTGAAAGTGTGTCTTGTAAGTGATTAGAGCAATTGGCATAATGCAGGCGAGGTGTTATGGGTGATGTCGAGAACTAAGTAATATAATTTATATGAGTGCCATTGTCGGATTGCAGTCGCATCCGACAGATACGAGCATGGAAGTAGGTGAGCGGATCACGCGAAACCGCCCCAAAGCGATTGCTATGCGCTTTTTTTATAGCATAAGAGGGCAATCGGGAACTCGGAGTCTTCTGATAACTACCTACGGCCATGGACATTCGCATGATTGTTACGCAGATGCGTTGCCCTCCTATCATCCCCCACCCAAATGGGCCACCGGATACTCACAAATCGCACGAAACGCGATGTGGAAGCTAACTGAAATTGCATTTTACTAAAACAACTACGGAATCAGTTCAGTTCATACCAATTTTCATTTGAAGTTTTTACTGAGTTTTATCTTATCGAGTCACTGACAAAAAACACATAGCGACACACACACGAACGTGCACACACACAAACACACACACACACTTTTTACAAATTGGTAGCCTGTATCTAGCAATGTATTTGCAAAATTAAAAAATCCTTGTTTAGAAACCCTCATACCATCTAGAAATACCTAACCAATGACACCACACCCTGCTATGCACTCTTGAATTTTTATTATCCCTCAGTTACATCCATGTAGGGTATGCTACCCTAATTTAATAAGAGGTAGTGCCATGCCGATGAATTGGGCCGGCACGACCGGGGAGGTGACATCAACGTCGCAAAGTGGCATCTACGGTGTCACGTTTCGCGCGGCTTGTGAGTAGCCAGTGGCCCATTCGGGGGCGGTGAAGAGGAGGGAAACGCATCGGCATAGCTATTATGCTTATGTTCATGGGCGTCCTTTGTCGCAGAAGGGCTCCGATATCTTGTTTGTCCCCCTAAACTATATAAAAAAGAATCTAAATCATACTGCATCATTTTTTGTGATTTGTAGAACACACCTAGCAAATAAAAAAAAAACATAATGGTACTAACCTCCGAGTAATTCTGTCTGAGTAGTCTGTTACTCACGGATGGGCAAACGGACATGACGAGACTATGAGGGGGTTCCGATTTTTTCCCTTTGGCTACGGAATCCTGACGAAGTAACCTGGATTACCAGGCAATAGATACAATGTAATTTTTTTGAGGCTAGCTCTGATGGCGATTGTTTATGTGAGTGCACGCTTGATATCGCTTTATAGATATAGGGCCACATTTTGTTACTTTTTATATAAGCAATTATTATATTTATGGTTTAGGATGAGGTAGTGCCATGCTACATAGGAGGTAGTGCCGTGCATGGTGCATGACACTACATCCTCCTATGCAATGCCATTGGGCTGGCACGACATCTCTCTCACATAATAGCACCACAAAGTGACATCTTCAGTGTCGTGCTTTGTGCGGTTTGTGAGTTGCCGGTGGCCCATTGGAGGGAGGGGAAGGAGGGCGTTATTATAGGGAATTGGTCGTCAGTTGTAAGAAAAAAGGCTCAGATTGCTCGTTTGCTCGTTTTATATAAAAGGCAATTTTGGTGTGAATTATCTATTTTTATATTTATTTTCTTTTTACGATCACATGGAAAGTCTCGCCCACGTAATAACCACGTGGATGTTGGGCTATGCTGTCATGTTTCATGCGGTTCACGAAATATCTGACGCCTCTGCGTGGAGATAAATTCATTATCATCAGCCGTACGACGGCCACTGCTGAACATAGGCCTCCACAAGGCGCCACAGGTCACGGTCACGAGCCACTTGCATCAAGCGGCTCCCCACCACCTTAACCAGGTCATCAGCCCATCTGGTCCGAGGCCGTCACACTCCGTTTTCCAGTGCCGCCACTCAAGAACCTTTCTTCCCCAACGATTACCGGTTCTGCGATCAATGTGGCCTGCCCATTGCCACTTCAGCTGCTGATTCTCTGACCTACGTCGTTTACCCAAAGGAAATAGGACGAGGATATCTTGAACAAAGCAAATTACATTTACTATTATTTTTAAAGTGCGGGAGCCAAAAATGGATAAATAGTACTACTGGCTTCCAAAACAATACAAATCTATCAACCAATTACCTCATTGTCTTTGTTTAAAAAACAATAGTCGAAGAAATAATGATTCAGCGTTTGTTTATCGTGTGAAAATCGCCCAAGCCACTTCACTATCTGGGGCGGACTGGAGGCATGTAATTTAATACTTTCTACCGTTCTTAAACGTTGCATTCAAAGAAATAATTACACGGTGAGCGCTTATCTGACAAGGTGTTTGACAGCTCAATATTCTACATAGTATTAGCTATGTGTTGGGCTGCAAGCCCACGTTCCACGACCAATGGACCAATAAACTTCTTTGTTGCCTTTATACTGACTTTTAGCAATGGTGTTTGTTTTTTATTATGTAAAAATTACATTTATTGTTATCAATCAATTTTACAATTGTTCAATGAAAATCTAAAACAAAAAGTGTATTGGTGTCTTAAGTTACGCGAATGTTACTCATTACAATAAAACTACCTTCACGGATGTTATGACGAGTTTATTTGGGTGGACCCTTGACCATGTTTGCTGTAAAGCTTCTGAAACGTCGGGCGAGTTAAATAATTAAATAAATTGCAATAAAACCCGTAAAAGTAGTTTTATTGTAATGGACAAATGTGTGTCTGGCATTACTCTTATTTTATGAATTTTATAATCTTTTACTATTAAATATTGACTATGGACACAAATATTCATCCGACTCTTTCAAAATACTGTAAGCCCCATGTTACACGACCAATGGATACATTTTATTTCTCCGTTTACACTGTCTTTACATATAATGGTATTTGTTTTTATTATATAAAAATATCATTTTTTAGGACCTTAAGGAATTGATATTTTCCAATCAATTGTTTTGAAAACAAAAAAAAAACGTATCTGGAAATAATGTTACTTTATTAATTTAATAATAATCTTTAATTATGAAATATTGACAATAGACACAGTACTCGGCTTCAAACTCACTTTGATCGCAACAAGCCATTCAGAATTGGAGGCAGTGTCGGCGATAATGACGATTAATAATATTTTTTTTTTAAGCAAATAGGGAGATGCGTCTAGAGTGCCATAGAATTGTTAAGTTCACTGGTAGCTGCACAAAGGAAAACCTTTTTATATAGGAAAAGAGTAATCGGGGCCAATTGTTACCGACACCCACAGATATCCCCCATTATTGTAATACAGATGTCTTTTGACCCCTCTTTACTCCTTCCCTCCAATGGTCCACCGGCTATTTACAAACTGTACGGAATGCCGCAGCATAGCGACAGTTTTATCACATATCACAAAATATATCTCTATAGCCGTGTCTGCCCAAATCGGCTGCAGCGCAACATAGCACTACCTCTTACTTACGTGGTTATTGAGTTGAAAAATGTGATTGAGTGGCACGCTCCACTGAAGAACGGATTTTTTTTTGCCGTCTTATGTCTTTAAGCCTTCTTTTTTATACAAACGAGCAATCTGTACCTTTTTTAGGACCCTAAGGAATTGTCGACGCCCAGGAGCATCAGCATAATTACTAAGCTTATGTGTTGCCCTCCTTTTCATCTCCTCATCCAATGGGCCACTGGATACTCCCGAACCGCACGAAATGTGACACCGAAGATGTAACATTACGACGGTGTCATGTGAGTGAAAGGTACCTCCCCGGTCGAGCCGGCCCAATAATAATAATAATCTCTTACTAAAACATCTTGGTACACATGTCACCATATAGGTACCTTTTCTTGGTTGAAATACTTAGCGTGCAAGCCCGATTACACAGCAATTCAGTATTCACCTTAACAGTACTATTCACGAATTTGTATAATATATAATCACAAGATATGTTGTCTGTACCAATATTCCGTAATATAAAGCCCAAAGACGACGCTCGACAAAGCTGAATCCAGCCAATTATATCCCCGTCTCGATGTTCAGCGACACTGTGGAATATATTCATGTAGATGTGGCTTTACAATTGAAATGAAACAAAAGAAAGGCGATACCGACAAACGCAACAGGGAGCTCGAAATGCATATTTCGTGGGCAGTTTATGTAAATTAATTCATAATAAATATTTTGAGACCAAGCTAACGAATAGTTGAAAGAGTTCGATCCTCGTTATAAAAACAACGTTACCATAATATTGTCGTTTGCATGTTTTAATATCACAACACCGAGAGTTCTTTTATCTTTGGTCATAATTTGATGTCTTGATTCGTACCACAAAACTGTAGTGTAAGAGATTCATGTACAGTTGCTCATGGATCCGGGGTCAGTGTAGACAGATGACACTCGCGGGTTTCTAGTGGTTCCTTTTATACGAGAGGGGGACAAACGAGCAATCGGTACTTTTTTACGACCAACGCGCGCGAACATCCGCATAACAAGTATGTCGATGCGTTGTCCTCCTTTACACCTCCCTTCCAATGGGCCATCGGCTATTCACAAAACGAACGAAACGTGACACTGAAGGTAACACTTAACGTATCATGTGAGCGGGAGGTACCTCTCCGGTCGTGCCGGCCCAATTCCCCTGCAATGCAGTATGGCACTACATCTTACACATGTATTCGGTTTATCCGTGAGCCCTGCGTTACAACTCAGCCGCGGATACTACCCAGGACCAACAGCGATGCAAAAAAAAATTGGCGCAACCAAAAAAATTTTAAGTAGTGAACATTTTTTTCTATAGAACAGGGGGGCAAACTAGAAAACGGAGCTCTCTTACGACTACAGGCGCTCATGATTACTATGACGATGCGCTAAATGGACCACCGGCTACTCACAAACCGCACGAAATGCGGCACTGCAGATGTCCTTTTGCTTGATTAAGGCATTACTAAAAACATATCTGAATGGTATGTGTATACGAACTTGAACAAAAGGAACTACACTTTTATTTACTGATGGCGTAATAAAACCGGCCAAGGACTCGTCTGCCTCAGGCTCGACGGGTTCCATACCATTGTCTATGAGAAAAATATAAATAATTTATTTATTTATCCTAATTTTAGTTCGTTGGTACTACAGCAAGAAAAATACATTATCAGTGAAAGCTTATACTGTCTTGGTATCGCGGTTCATCAGATACAGCCTTGTGACGAACAGACTGACGCACATCGGAGCCTTACTGTATATTGCTGAACACATCGTCTAGTATTGGTTAAAACCTTTGTGCACTTGTTTCTTTTTTTAACATAGGGCGAACGAGTAAACAGAGCCATTTGATGATTAACAACACCCATTGACACCATATACATCGCCCACCTTCACCCCATCTCCACATTGGGCCACCGGCTATTCACAAACCGCACGAAACGCGTACGCATAGCCGTCGGTTTTAGAGCGGTATCATGTGAGATGTATCCGGTCGTGCCGGCCCGATTCAGCTGCAGTGTTGCATGACACTACCTCGTAATAAAAGTCTATTCAACATGGTCAGGAGACCAGCTCATCACGTCCATCATCACAAACCATACGGGATGTGAACAGAGTAAGAGTATACTTTAAAGCGGTATACCGAGAGGCATCCGCCCAATTGTAATGTAGCATTTGGGCAGTGCATGGCACTATCTCTTAATGAAAGTTGCAAAGAATTGTGGCCAGGAGATCAGCTCACGTCCATCAATATAGATATCTACGAGCGTACAAAAGACGCAAATAAAGCTGTATTGGGCTCCTCTTCGCTTCCACACCATAAGTTTAGGTCACGGGAAAAAAACAGTACAAAAGGCTGATCCATAACACAATACACAAATCATAAAATGTATAATTTAATAAAAATACTTCACAAAGCTCCACCCTTGTCACAGTCCCGGCTCTATTTGCGAGTTGTTTGTACAAGTTTGCACTTGCAATAACAATCTTCGGTGGCAGCTTTCTTTTCAGGCGTGACAATGTCAAAGGATTCGCGAGACACGATCGAACAGCTGTTGCGATCACATCCGCCTGCCGCCCGCATATAGAGACGTAAATTATGTTGCGTTTGTACAACATGGTTTGGATGACCTTTGCGGAAACTAATTTAGATATATTTTACTGGCTTGGTTTCTCACGTAAAAATTTTTTTTGCAATCTTTTTGAAATGTAGTCGGTAGACCTGCCTTTTATCTCGACACCGATAAAAATATTAAGTGTTTTCTCAAAATGACGGACTAAACGTTCAACATAGTGTTTGTGCCAATTTTTCAGTGCCTTGTTATTTCTAAAAAAACGTGTGAAAAAAAATCTTTTGTTGTGAGAATTGTATATATTTGTGATTAGACACCGGTTTATTTCTGAAAAACAAATAGCGGTGATATTTTTAGAAAACTTCCTCACAATTATTTAAAATTTCGAAACAAAATTGTTTGACTCAAAATTTAAATGTTTATTTATTTATTTTTGTTTATCGTTTAATTTGACATATTGGATCTGTATATGATCACTTATAATGTCTCAGCGGCTAAGTTCAAATTCAGGGTTCGCAACGCGCCCACGTCAGAGAAGATATCCACAATAACCTCTGCTGGGTACCCATCATTCTTTTGGTTGTGACCATTGTTTCACAAATGTACTTACCGAATATTATATACTCCCATTTAATAACAAAAACGGCGAGCTGACAACGTGATATTTATTTTAAAACCTTCGTATATTAAAATACACTGAAATAGTCGGGTACTTTAAATAAAAAACTGTGCTGCGATAAGCGATAAAGCCCAGTGAACACTACAGCTAGCAGCTAATCACGAATCCTTTTATTTCTTTCGAAAGATTTGAAAGATAATGCTAATTCGTTGTTTGAATAGCGAACGAGCTCAATTTTGTGTCGCAGCTAAATTTATCAAAACACTGCCACATACATGTGTATAATCTTTGGTTCTGCGAATGTTTATATGCGTTACGGATTACAGCAGATAGGGAGCTTTTCTCTCCTCTTCGTTACTACTACTGGTAAATGTTTTTAACGGATAGTATCACGGTCATCTTACCTGAAAGAAGTATTTGACGTGAACATAAATAAGCAAAAACCCTTGAAACATTATCTTCTCATTAACTAATAAGGTCCTTCGCGGTTTCTGTGTCTACTCACCCTGTAGTGAGTTGACACGTGGTTTGCTCAGGTCCCATTATATTCTAGAGATAAAGTTTTGGCGCTTTATAGAAAAACCTTCTCTAAAACCATTTTGCCGCAAACGTTATCTTACCTTTTCAATAATGTATTTGATTTATTATCTTGTAAAGTTTAGAATTTAATTAATTAATGTAAACTTTCAATAAATATTTACCTCTAAACAATTTGTGGGGATCGGTGTGAATTATTTCAATATTGTTAGAACGCAAAATGATTAATTAAATTTTCGACAATGTTTTTAATTGCAAATTGGTTCCATTATTCATTAATTATCGAATAAATTTTAGAATATAATTATCACAAACACACTGTGTACACGTGGTTCGATTAAGTTATTTATCATATGGATGGTGCCAGTCTTGAATGTGATGATATTCTTTAAGCTGACGATCTTTTGGAATGCTGGACCTATTTTGACTAATCTATGTCATATAGTTTATATAGTTGGGTCATATAGTTATATAATCCTACTTATATGGTTTATCTCAGTCTGTAATGAGATGGTCTGCCAATTTGGACTACTCGATAGATGATATATCTATTTTGACCTGTGTTATAAGATCATATTGTGTTTCAAGTAACTTATTTATATGGTTGGTTCCAGTTTTGAATGTGATGGCCTTTAAGCTAATTCGAGGTCCATTGGATTGCTTTTGCTATTGTCAACAATTGTCTGGTGGAAAATCAATGTGTCTACCCTAACACCTACCACCAAAGGATCAACTAACACATTTAGGAATGATTTGAGAGAGAGGTACATATCCGATCATATCGATTTGATTTCACTACGATGTGGCAGTTTCCTCACTGCCCACTGAAATTGCAGGGCGTCCATGTGTTAATCTTATAAATTGTACGAAAAGCAGCCCCGTTGCCTCTATTTTTATCCGGTGTCATGAACCTAACTAGCACACGATCCAACGTGATCGTAGCCACGTGCTCGACGAGCAATAATCACGACTATTATTAAAGTTTTCTCCTGAAGGAACTATATCTATGGCTCGCGGTATGAAAAAAAAAATCGTGTGAAGTTAAGTTTCAGTGGAAACTTTACGCTTCATGCCTTATTGCGCTTGCATATCTTGAGCACCATTTATTCAGGATCATGGTATGTCTTATGAACTACTCGCTTCGCGGCGCGCACACGTTTTCCTTCTCACACAGTAACGTTTTTCTGAACTAGTGTGTGCACAGCCTAATTCATGTCGTAGGTACCCTATATTCTCAGACGACTGGTGGCTCACTTGGTAACGTAGCGGTTAGTTCGCGTGGTACGCCAGAAGCCGCGGGTTCGAATCCTAGGCAGGGTCATTAATGTTTATATATGTATTTAATACACATATACACATCCGTTGTCGTGTACCTGTAACACAAATTACGGTACTTAGCACATAATTAGGCTAACGTGGTGCGTTAAGTTCACAGATATACCGCGCAGAATAATAATACTCGTATAAGTATTATTATTATTATTATTATTATTCTGCGCGGTGAAACTTAGATGCTAAATTAATGGTGGCTTTTCAATTGTTCAACAACTCAAGAAGGGGAACAGGTACTCAATAATGTTCCCAAGCATTATTATAGCAATTAAGAACAAACTACCAGAAAACACACCAGCGACACCGATTCTATGCTCCGTTGCGTTTGTCATTTACTGGCTCATTGTATATTTGAGATTTTATGTCGCTTTGTTGTCCATTTAATAGAGTAAAGGAATTTTTGACAGTTAGGTCTAAATTGGTAAATTGGGTTGGTGTGACATGGGACGACCTCTCGCTTACACGACTTCTATAGGTGTTGGTACTTGGTAGTCATCAAACGGCGACGAATGCTCATATAATAAAAAAAGGTTACATAACTGTCAAGATATTCACGTAGTGTGTATTGTGATGACAGCTATGACAGCTGATGCCTGTGTTAGACACATCCAATATTCAGTACGGCCCCGGAGGCCATGAGATACGGACACCTTAGGTGTCTTATATATATCCATCATACACTTAATACTCTTAAATATGTCAACCGGGCGTAGGACACCAACACATATAAGTATGTAACAAAGATATGGTCCTATGGAACGCAGATAAAAAGACTGCTTATAATGTACGTTATAAGTTTTGTCAGTTTCCGGTGGCCCGAGGAGGGGAGGACAGAAGTTACATGTCTATAAAACTTGAATGCATATGTTTATGGGCGTTAGTAGAACCAGAAGCCTCCGACTACTCGTTTGGTCCCTTACAATACGAAAATCTACGAATATCATTATTTAACATTGACATAGGGATGTTGATTTTATTAGTGTTGTTCATTTGGTATGGGCTTTGATGTGTCCTTATCATCAGTAGTATCTATACAATTTTTTTGGCGTCTAACGCTTCATCAGATTGTTATGAGTGCTGGTCGGGCGACGAGACTGGGTTTAGGTTGGTAGGAGACACCGATCTACCTCTCTACCTCAGATAAGGGAGATGCATCCTGATATGGGAGTGTTTCTTATAGCTAATTTAACAATTATCGTCATAGCCTCTATGGTTACGATAGCGGAAAGTCAAATTATAAAAATCAACGTTCAAAGAAATCACTGAGTCTTTTAAAAACTATGCCTATTATAAAAAAAAAACAACGCGAAATAACTGCTGAAACGATTTTGATAAAATTCCATATCGAGATACTTAGGATAAATATCGGCTACTTTTTCATTTTATTTGTTTTTTTTTCCCGTATTAATAGGTATAAAATTACTATCTTTTACACGTGGTTTTAATTTAAATCTACGCGGGCGAAGGCGCGGGAAGTCGCTAGTTCGTTATAAGTAATGAAGTCGTCAACAAAATGATAATTCTGGAGCGTCCAATCATAAAAACCCATTCAGTTTCCTTCAAGACAACAGTTTATTAAAAAATGTATGAACTTCTAGCCACAGGTGTGTTTGTATAATTAATAATTTTACTTTGAAAAGATAAAAGGCAACACGGCATATCCGTTGGACCTGTCCACGCTATATAATTTATAAAGTAGTGACATAGATATCATACAAATATTAGATAAAGATTGTTAAAATTGACCAAGGTTTTGAAAAGGGCTTTACTTGCTTTAGACGGGCACAGGAACCCAAAATGGGTCTCGGCCTCCATCAATAAGAGTGTCCAACGCGTCCTGTGTAGTGCCACCTCCTGCCATTGCTCAACTTGGAGCTCTTTCAGGTCAGGTCCTGAAGACTTCACCGCATTGCTCCATTGATACCGCAGCGGAACGATCGGGCGGCATGCATTTGATTAATCGTTGGGAACATACAGTTTGAGAGTAATTTCGTCTTTAACTTCCGCTTTTTTAAATAAATCGAAAATAGTTTTTGATTATACAACATGTAACAAAAACCCTTTTGTTCCTGCCAATGACATAGTCAGAAACGATATTCAACTCTAAAAATGTATGTCATTTAGTAGTACTCAGTACTCATCTCAGTCCATCTGTGACCATGGTTACTGTAGAGCTTCTGAAACGTCGGGCTAGTTTAATACTTAAATAAACCGCGATAAAATGAGTAAAAGTAGTATTATTGTAATGTGTAACATTCGGGTAAACTTATGACATCAATATTAAAAGATCCCGTAGGTCTGATAGGTTTCGTGGACCAACGACCACATTTGAAATGTTCATGACCCCGAGTGTACTAGAGGTCATGAACTCGTCGCGTGGCAAACAGATGTGTTGCCGTAGGCATTTAAACATAAATTTACCTAATTGTAAACATTTTTTTGATCTATTTATTTCATTATTATTGATAATATTCGATTTTATCGGACGACGAGTGTTAATTTCAGTAACGGTATACCTATAAGTATACGTGCCTAAAAAGAAAAGAATGGTTTTTGTTACATATCGTATCAGGTTTCGTCAGAAATATACATTTTATTATTAATTCGTCTTTAACTTCGTTTTGGAAATAAATCAGTGTAACTTGGATGTTTTTAAATTATTAAGCCCAATAAACCATTAGAATTGTAGATAGTGTTAATGATATTTCATTTTTAACCAACCATCACATGATACAATAAACTTTTTAATTAAGTTTTATCTTATGCCTATATTAATGTCAAATTTAATTTGGGTACAAATAATATACCACCCCAACCAGCACACTAACAAAACCTATTAATATAAAATGATAATAATTATTTAAATTAAATTAGTCGTCTTTTCCTTAGCTCAATT
>JAFELO010000264.1:638351-702048 GCA_017140195.1 Eumaeus atala | reverse complement strand
AATTATTAATTATTTAAATTAAATTAGTCGTCTTTTCCTTAGCTCAATTAATATTGATAGACCGCTATGACCAGAAATTGTTTAAAGTATACTCTTTATTTATTTATACGCAATACGTAATTTTAATATTTTTATGAGAGTAGTAATGCAGAAAAAACGTCTATTTCATGTATCAAGTGCTCCCGATATAATTCAAACAAAAAATGATAAGAAACAAACAATGTCTTTACACCTAGTGATTTCAAATGTACAGTGTCTGTTATAATACATCAATGCACTCTTCTCACTTCCAGGTACCCATTTCGTTACACATTAACTCCCTCAATTCAAACAGAGCAGGTTGACAACGGACAAATAAAAAAGTCTGTTTATATGTACTACGTGACCCATAAAATTCTCATCTCACATTTCGGCCGTAGTTTTTATCTTTTCATATTATTTGCCATGTTTAAACAGAAAGAGTGAATTCTGAGATGTAAATATGTTTGCATCGAGTGGCCCTGAATGGTGTCGCAGACGGAAAATCGTAGACTCAAACGGGATTTGTCCCCACGTCCTTGGACCTTTTATATGTAGTAATCGGACAAACGAACAGTGGAAACTTTTTGATGACCATCAACGCCTTCGACATCCGCATAAATCCTTAGTGGACGTGATACGCTTTATGACACCCCTGCTCCAACGGACCATGTGAAACTCAAAGACCTCACGAAACGCGACAGTATAGTCATACATTTGCAATATCATGTGAGTGAGACGTACCTCTGACGAGCCTAAATTATCGAACCACACAGGTTGATGCCGCAAAAGTTCGTACAGACTTCATAACACTCCCCCACATGTCTTCATCGGAGCGGAACCAACTTGTCATTTCAGTCCAGTTTCAGGCTAGAACTTTTAACTATCACTGTACTAATTTAATAAGTTAAATCAGGTGGGAAAAGAATACACAATAATATAGTTCTGTGCGTAGGCAGTGCTACAGTACACTATTTGTATGTCGTTTTCGCTAGACACTTTGAGACTAACTATCAATATAAGTTCTCCATTATTAATGAATGTTAGTACATAAGCCAAACGTTCACGTCAGCGCTGAGGCCATTTTAGCTACCGCACGCGAACTACTACAGACCCCAGAGACGGGGGAGGAGGGAGGTCTGTTCCTCTGGCCATGATAATAATAGTTGTATTGGCTGATACAAGCAATCACATCGGCATGCGTCTCTCCCATCTGTGGGAGAGAAGGCGGGGGGGTCGGTCCCTCTTTCGACCCCAAGCCTAGTCTCGTCGCCCGACCAGCACCCATAGCAGTCCGATGAAGCAGTATTGGGCTTCGCTTTCACAGCATAAGTCCGCAAAAAAGGAACAAAAAACATAAAGTCATAAACATATTTTTTTACAATGTCAACCTAACATGTATGATATTAAGTCGTTTTTACAATGCGGGTTCTATTTAAAATATATGCACGAATGTAAGTTGTTTTCACAAAGTGCCTAGTTTGACAGTTGCCCATCTTTAATATGGACTGCTTTATATTTTAAGTATTTTCTTTTGCCTATAAATACTTGTACACTTATGTCACTATAGAGCACTTACCATGTCTTAACATTCAGCTCAGTTGCACGTGCCTAGTTGCATGTCAGATATTTTCTCATTCGAAAATAAAAATGATTTTTATGTATCAATCAGTATTGAGGTAACACTAGGCTGTCGAAATGTTTTAGTATATTTTTTTGTAGGAGGAAAATCCTTTTATACGCCATCGAATTTGCCTTGAGTGAACTGGAAGTGTATGGAGGTCTGGGCGCGACGAGCGCGCCACTACCGACTAATACCACTGCGAGAGATCGGTCTTCACCAAAAAGGGGGCCACTCCGGCTATTAGGACATCCACAACGTCGCTATAGTGTTACAGCATCAGGTACACGTTCTCGAACCACGGCTGTGATTTTTCACGCTAGAAGAAGGCGTGAAGATATCTATTTTAATAAGCTGTAAGATGTAGTATTATGTAGGATAACGTTTGTCAGTTCAGTTAGTAGACAATAATATTCAAACTTCATGGATAAGACCAGTATTCGACACCGCAACCACAGGCATAAGGCGTACAATACTTCGTTGTAAGTAAATTTATGTGACTAATGACTACTGACCACAGATCTTTCAATAACTTAAGGGGCAAACACTCCGACTGTCATCCGACTGACATATCTTTTAGCGTAATTATTATGCCAATCAAATGGCTTCCTATCTTCTTTCCTTCCAATGGTCCACTGGGAAGTCACAAGACACGATAAATGACAGCTTAGCTGTTACTTTGCGGCGGTATCGTGTGAACGAGAGGCCCACCCCCCGGTCACGCCGGTCCATCACTCACTAAAGAAATTAAAACAGTGGGTACGCCAAGATTCCAGCTTCTTGATGTTAGGCGAGGATGTAATTAGTGCCATCTATGCGTTCCGAGGCAGACTAGCATTTAAATGAAATAATATCATTATACAATACATTCGTTACGAAAGTGCCTACTGAGTGACAATTTAATGAAGTGTTCGCTCAATATGTAATTGTTGAAGAGGTTATTAAAAGTTAACAAGTAATGAATGAGCGCTTAATGAAGCCTTTCGTAACGATCTCGAACTTTGTTTGAATCGGAATCATCAGGCTCTGTAGAAATAGTGAAGTTTTGTTGATTAGCAATAATATTTGTTTAATAGTTCTATTTCTATTATAGAGATATTGCCATTCTACATTACAGCCGAATTGGAACACCATGGTCTGTCATATGACATAGCCGCCAAGTGACGCTATGGTGACAGGTTTCGTACGGGTTGCGTGTAGTGGATGGTCCATTCGAGGGGCTGAAGGAAGGGGGGTTACATGACTATAAAAAAAATTAAGATGATATCTATGGGCTTTGTGACTATCTATCGATATGTTTGAACTGCTACCTGTTTTTTATGTTACCTACGACCTACCTTAAGAAATGTTCTTTTTTATATCCAACTTTAAGAGATGTCCATATATAGATAGAGAAGACATAAATTTTTGACATACGCATTCATCGTCATCATCATCACCCGGACGACATACAGGCATTATTATCACACAAATGCTTTGCCTTCTTGCCTCCTTCCCTCCAATAGGCCACCAGCTACACACAAACCTCATGAAACACAACAGGAACCTCTTTACGGCTGTGTCACGTAAGCGAGATGGGCCTATCAGATCATGTGGGTAAAAGTCAGCTGCAATGGTGCGAAGCATTACATTATACATTTTTCTTACTGAGAGTAATGCAGCCTAACAGACGTATGACAATGATGGTTAACAAAGTCAGCTGCAATGGTGCGAAGCATTACATTTTACATTTTTCTTACTGAGAGTAATGCAGCCTAACAGACGTATGACAATGATGATTAACAAAGTCAGCTGCAATGGTGCGAAGCATTACATTTTACATTTTCCTTACTGAGAGTAATGCAGCCTAACAGACGTATGACAATGATGATTAACAAAGTCAGCTGCAATGGTGCGAAGCATTACATTTTACATTTTTCTTACTGAGAGTAATGCAGCCTAACAGACGTATGACAATGATGATTAACAAAGAGAAATTACACGCCACAGCTCTAACAATGATTTTACTATCACCTAGGTCCTTGTGTTTATGTTTGTTAATAAACGCCGCTACATTTCAAAACAAAAAAAAAACTGGTTAAGTGAGAGCTACAATTCCATATCGAGGGTTCCTTGCTAATAGAAGGTACAAGTAAGATTTAAATTTCAGGAAAAATGTGAACTCATTTTCTACGAGGTTAATTAGTGATATTTTTTGTAATTTTTGTAAAAGTTTTATTCCAACGATATAAGTATAAGTAACCAATTTTCCCCTTTATATCTGCAATCTGCCAAGAGGTCTGAACTTATTTACACGTCTTGCCAAATTTTGAATAGAATAGAATAGAAAACATTTATTGAACAATAAAAGTTACATGTACTGTTACACAATTAACAACATTATACCAATTAGCTACTTAATCTCATGACTATAGGTCAACGGGAACCCACCTAACGTTAAGGGCACCTTAATCAGCCATGTAAAAATCTGAACCCTTATAAGGTTGCTTTTTTGTTTTCCTTGGCAAGCAATCCTAAAAAACCATATTTTAAAATAGAAAAATTCTTGACAGATCTTCGGTGAGCGCCGCGACAATTACCCCTTGTAGCATCTTAAACAACAGAACAATAACCACGCGAATGACTCATTGTTGGTCTCGGTTGTCGTAAAAAGATAGTAAACCTGAAGAATCCGTTATAATAAACACCTCCTGTCTTTGTGTTTTAGTTTTAAGACAATACATTGAGCGTATTTCGTTTTATGGATTGAAGTGTCAATTTAATGGGCTACTTGGTATGACTCACAATATCTATAATAAGGCACGTATTTACTAAAATAATACTTACTAAAATAGATGAACTATTAATAAGACCATCGCTCAGCTCACACTGGTTGGTAAAGTAAGAGGCATGTACCCAGAATCGTGGCTTTTTTCTCGGAGTGACCTAATACGTGTTGGCGGCGCTTGACCAGCCTCAACAGTTCGACTATTCAGACAGGGGACAGACCCCCTTTCCCGCAGATGGGAAGAGATGTACCGAGTTGATTGTGGGCGTATCCTATATTAACTATTTTTGGGACCTAAAAGGAGGAAACGGTCCCTCTCCCGACACTAGTGCCGTTTAAGTTGCGGTGTCGTGGATAAGGATAATTGAGATCGTTTAATGTTTGGCTTATCTGAGGAGGCCAGCCCCCTCAACCCCCCCCCCACCTCTGACGGAGGGAGTCGATTTGCGCTACAAATCAGCAAAAAGCCGTATTCTTGATTTATTTATTATTGGAGCTCTCTAAAGTCGCGTTATTTTATTTCTACAAAACTAAGGTCTCAACTTACGGATTCGAACCCGGGCTCGTTTCCGTAAGCGGTGTATGGTATCTGTTCTAGCAGGAAAAATGCATTTACGCACCATCCAGCCGACCCTAGGGGGCCTGAAGTGTGTGAGGCGGGCTCAGGTCGTGAAGCGATAGCTACTACCGGCTAAAAACTGCTATCCTAAAATATTTACTGCAGGAGCGTGTCTTGGTGTTTGTTTGTGCACTTGGTCGGACTTAGTTACTGCTATCGCGATCGCGTCGTCGGCGTGCTTCGGCCGACGGTATCCAGCATCGCGGAAACATGTTTGCATAACTTCATAGTTCTGGGACACCTCCTCTGGTTTGCCACGTCACCTCGAAGTCTAGTCCTGTGTTCGAGTCCCGGGTCGGACCAAAGTGATTTTTCAATTTCTTATAACAATCCGAAGGTAGGAAGTTGGCGGTGTTATAGCCCGTGCCTTGGAGAGCACGTTAAGCCATCGGTCTATCGACGGATATTTCTTTGGTCGTGTCGGGCCGTCATCCCATTGAAATAGGAGGATGAGGGAACAGGGAACGCACTTGTGCCTGCACACACACTTGTGTACAGGCATATGTAATGCGTAGCTGGCTAGCTTTTATATAGTTGGCCGCCATGGCCGAAATTTCTTTGGTTATTCCTCCAGACTTTTTATCATATATTAAAATAAAGTTTAGGTCCCTTTCGGACCTGTATTTACGCAGTGGAAGCGAATAGAAGCCCAATACAGCTTCATTGGATTGCTGTAGGTGCTCGTCTAGCTACGAGACTAGATTTGGGGTCGAAAGAGGGACCCAGCTTCCCCCCCTCCCGCGGATGGGAGAGATGCATCCCGATATGAGAGTGTTTGTAACCCCTAATTTTACTACTGTTATAATGGCCAGAGGGACCGAGAAGTCCCTCCTCTCCCGAATCTGACGTCTGCTCGCACGCGATAGCTGAAATTCCCTCGGCGCTAACGTGAACGTTTGGCTCATGAAGAGGATCAAGGTTGATTATCGACCCAGGTCGGGCAACTGTTATTAAATGTTGTTCAGATTATTCTGATTGTCCGGGATTAGAATGTGCCCGAAGTGGCCATGGGCTAGCCACCTATGATATTATGGGCCTCAGTACCTTGGCTAATCGTGGATGTTCTAGAACATCTACTGGGCACACCTCTGCCCACTTGTTGTGGGACAATAGGCGTGAAGGTAATTAATTACTTTTTTTTAACTTTACTCAAATTAAACATTTATCTGAGTCAATTATGTGACGTTTCATCTTATTATCATACGTTAAACTACTTGACTAATAAAAATAATATCTGTAAGCAACTAATTTTGAAAATATAATAGAATGATGATAACTAAACTCACTGAAATACGATAAACAATATAGTTCAATAATTATAATTTTGTAAACATTTGCATGCTGATTGTCTTCAGCGAAGCATGCGGGACTTCGACTAATTGCTTTATATGCATGTTGCATCCCTTGTTTCTACAAATAAATATATTCCTATTTCTAAAAAAAAATATATTTCTTGTTCAAAGGGTGTAAGTTACAATATATTATTTTGTTAGCGGTATTTCTGGGACGATTTCGGAGAGATACGTATTTCTACAATTACTCACTTATATGTTTTATGTTATGTTTGATAATTTAATCGTTATACATTCTGTATTTATTTATTGCACGAGTATATACGAAGTATGGTCTTGTGTTGCGCGAAAAGACGGTGTTACTAGCTTAGACTATACAGAGTTACTTTCACACTTCCATGTAAATATAAAGAAAGATTTCACGGAAGGCCTAGAAGTTTCAACATAAAATAGGATGAAGGTTAATAATTTTGTTGATGGAAAGTCTACGCGACCATTAAATTAACGTGAAGACTTTTTAACAAACGCATCTAAAAGCACCCCAATTTGAATAGTCATTGAACGTTATATGGTAAAAAATTATACACTTTTAACTTGATAATTGATAACATCGTGTTCTTTTTTTCTTACAAGAACAGGTCACAAGCGGTTCTTTTGTAGATTGATAAATATATGAATTTAAAATTCAGCCGGCGCCCTTACCTTGTTATTTTGATATGAATTTCCTCAGATGACCTGAGCATTCCAAGCACGTCCACTGTGGTGTTCTTTATCAGATTTTTGTTGCATGAGTTTGCTTTTTAATTGCAGCCAAATCCAATCGGCTTACAGTTTAAGGAAAACAATTGATGAGAACACACAAATAATTAAAAGAAAGATGAAACATTGTCAAAAAATACAAAAAAATGAGGTAGGAATAAAATGAAAATAATCGTATGCAAAAATTATCACAATGGCTTTATTAAAGTATATAAATATGTACTCGTAATTTAATATGGACATTTATTTACACAATATATACAAATTCACATAATCTACAGCAGTCTTATAGAAGTTATTTACACCAACATTACAATCGAATATCTTTCGAAATTACAAAAATAGAATAATTAATAATTATTTGGTAAAGCATTGCAGCTGATACAATTTACACAAGAAGCTGTGACTACAATATTTACGTTTAGAAGCGTTAGACTAGACGAGATAGGCTTGACCCGAGTGCTGTGTATCAATTATTGGAGGGGGTGGCGGCCATTGCCTAAACTCCCGTCGTCTATTAGGATTATTTCCACCTATTTCCAACGAAGAATAGTCGGAATCTATAGATGAGTATATATGATCTGATGGGGGCCTCCCATCAGGAGCATATATAGGTTCAGGTTGTGGAGGTCGATTTTGAATAAATTGTGGAACTTCATCAACAATGTCCCCTGGATCTCTAATTTTTTCCGTGAAGGAAAATGATCTCATCGTTCCATTTTGCATGTTACTTCGCATTGTATATGAATTTATATTACTTTTATAACTAGAGGATTTCTTTGATTTATATCGTCTATCAGGCATCGCATATTTTAATTTATCCCAAAACTTTTTTTGGCCCCATCTTATTCTTGCACCCGTTTTCAAATAAGGTCTCAAATCTGGGTCACACGCAATATCAGATAGTACTGAGCTATCTTCTACTATCAGTAAAGGACAAAACCTCGATTTGAGTATTTCGTGTAGCCCTTGACGAAATTCAAAGCGAGACCACTCTGTCTCCAGGAAATTTCTAGTAAGCACTAGTATTATACGCTTGGATGCTTCTACAGCTTCAGGTAATGGTAAAGTACATTGCATGTAAGCAACTCCGTGTTGCGGAATATCTCTATAATGTAAGCATAGGTGGTAAGATGGGCTTCCATTTTCCAGCTCAGCGGCAATCGTTTGAATAACGAAATCATCATCTTTCGGGCTGTAGCATATGTAAGCGTCATATAATTTATCAGTGTCATCGTACGCTCCAGCGAATGGGAACAACCTCACTCCACAACTCGAATAAAGCCATATACGAATTGTATCTCTAAACAGGAAAGTCACTAGGGTGAGGAGAATAATGAGCATGAATCCAGTGAATGTTGTTACCATTACAGGCATATAATCTGATACAATCATATTATCTGTAACTGAATCGCCCGCATAATAATCACTACATATTGTACCGTTAAGATTCAGTTCCTTCTTTTGCGGCGAACGGTTGCCCGTGTTCCAACATTTAATATCGGATATGTCTTTAATGCTATTAACATTTTCTGATATATATGAAGTAAGCTTTTGTAGATATCTACATTTGCACGACCACATATTATTACCAATCATAATATTTTTTAAATTTGAATTGGCTGATAAGCTCCATGGCGAATAATCAACTAATCTATTGCCATCTAAGCGTAACACTTTTAACTGGCGTAAAGTTGAAAATGTAGTATTATGAATAAAAATAATAAAATTATCTTGTAAATAGAGCTCATTTAGCTGCGTCAAATGTTCAAATTCTAAGCCATTAAGATTTCTTAACTTATTGTTGCCAAGATGTAATAGTATTAGAGACGATAAGCCCGCAAATGTTTTATTATGTATATTTTCGACTTCGCTTGAATTAACATAAAGGGATCTCATATTCTTCCTCCCTATAAATGCATAATTTTGCAATTCTTTAAAGTCGTTTCCATCTAAATATACCTCTGTAGCATCCATAGGAACTTTTTCTGGTATATCACTTGCTTTCTGATTAGAACAATCCACAACATTCGTATGCCATGTCGGATCATGATAACATGAACAGTTATTCGGGCAAGTCATTTGACAGTCACAAGCAACATAATCACAACAATGACATAAAGTAAAACAATGTGTCTCATAATTGCAAAGAAAGTCTGTAGATTTCAAATTGTTTAGGGGTATGTGGGTCACTCCCCTAGTGTGAGTCATTTTACATAAAACATTCTCGAGATCCATTATTCTAGGATGCTGTCTCATTGCCGTCATATTATTTATTAAAGGCAACCATTCCATGGAACAATCACATTCAAAAGGATTCCCTCCTATATAGAACTCTGGTAATGACTTGTTTAGGGGGACTGAAGATAACCGGAGGCTGTTGATATCTAAATGAGATATCTCATTTGCATAAATATCAACTCTTGTAAGATTGCTTTTTTGCATAAACGTATTAACTTGAATATTATTAATATGATTATTATTTATAAACAGCAGCTCTACGCTATTTGGAATAGCCAAAGGAGATATTTCAATAATACGGTTATGGCTCACATCCAAAGTTTTTATACGGATCTCATCTTGAAGCTTATAATAATTGCCTAAGTGTTCTATAAAATTTCCATGTATATCAAGCCACTTTAAATTGCTTGGAATAAAAGCATAGTCAAACCATACCAGATGATTTTCGGAGAGATTAAGCCAGAGCAAACTTAACAGGGTTGAAAATATTCCATTCAGATCGGATATAAAATTACCGTCAAGTCTAATAGCCTCTAATTGCTTATTACGTTGAAAACTGCCTCTTTCTATGGCTTGTATTTTATTTTTAGCTAAATTCAGTACTTGTAAGCTAGGCAAGTCCCAAAACATACCTACACTAAGGTTTCCTATTTGGTTGTCTATCAATCTTAAACCAGTTAATTGCTCTAGATTTTTAAAAGATCCATTTTTGATATCCAGTATTTGATTTTCACCAAGATCTAAAGTCTTAAGAAGAGACAGTTCCCAAACAGCATTTGGTACCTCTGTTAATTGATTTGAGCTCAAGTCTAACTCTTTAAGATCAGAGCAATTTTTAAATGCTTTTACATCAATGTTAATCAAGAGATTATTATTCAAATTTAATTTACTTAACACAAACAATCCATTAAAAAGGAACTCATCAATAGTATGTAAGCGATTCTCGGCCAAATTTAACGTAT
The DNA here is from genome assembly GCA_017140195.1 of Eumaeus atala. Classification (NCBI taxonomy): domain Eukaryota; kingdom Metazoa; phylum Arthropoda; class Insecta; order Lepidoptera; family Lycaenidae; genus Eumaeus; species Eumaeus atala. Next base: position 691,769 of record JAFELO010000264.1, on the reverse strand, counting down.
GCAAGTTATACAAAGGAAGAAAGGTGTTTTCTTCAATGTATCCAATAGAATTGTTTCTTAAATCTAATATCTGTAGGAAGAATAAATCTTTAAACGTCTTACCATCTATCCTCGTCAAAGCGTTATTGGATAAATTGAGAATGACTAAGCGTATAAGTCCAATAAATGTTCCGCCATCGATATGAGCGCTTGAGAGTTGATTATTCGATAAATCTAATACAAGCAGCTGTTCTAAACGGTGAAATACGCCTTTGGCTAGTTCGAACAGCATATTATTATTAAGATACATTTCGCGTAATTCCTTAGTATTAGCGAATGTGCCCTCCGGTATAAATTGTAATTTATTGTAAGAAATATTTAAAATACGTAATGATATTAGTCCATTAAATATCTCACTAGATATATCACTTATATTGTTGTGCTGTAATTTCAGTTCTTGTAGCCGTCGAAATCCTGTTATTTCAGATTCATCACTCAATGATTTTATTTCATTGTTACTAATATCTAAACTTTGTAGGCTTAATCCGCATGTTCTTCCAAAGCCAAGACGATCAACGCTTTTAAGCTTATTATGTGTGATATTCAAAAGTTGCAAATTATCCAAAGCGCAAAAAACATCTGGTGGTAGTACTTTTAAATTATTTTGCCCGAGATCCAGCGTTTGGAGTTCCCGTAGGCCATTGAAAGTTCCAAGAGAGAGTTCCAAATTTTTACTCGGACCCCAGTCGTCATTTTTAGATCGCACAGATAACTTCTTAAGTTCACGTAATCCTTCAAATGCATTGCCGGGTATCTTAATTAGCTTGCAGTTTCGTATAGATAGACCCTCCAGCGTTAGAAACTTTTGAAAGTAGTTTACTTCCAAATAGCTTTCGAAAAGTAGAAGCTGATTACATTCTATCGTAAGACGTTTTATGTTTTCAGGATGATCGGATGTTATACTAGATCCATTTGATTCCAATGTTCGTACATGGCAAAGCGTCGTTTTATCTTCACCATGATCCCTTAAACAATTATCTACCAGACCGCTTGAAGCACTAACACCGAAGGTCACAAACAGAAATGTCATAAATCGGATCATATTTTTCAAACATTTGTCCTTATTCGTATCAAAAATGGTGTATTCACAAATTCACTTTATTTGTAGTCTTGATTTAGTTCACAATTATTCACACACTCGCGTCTCAATGTTTACGTTCTGTCGTATTATCGTAAAAGCGTTGGATTAAAGGCTACGCGAGCGCGTGCCAACCTCATCGTGGATATTGCGCGACTGACTAGTGACGACGCAAGGCGGTTTGAAATCAGTAGCGAGAGAGTGGTGCGCTCTACACCGCCCCCCGACTATAATATGTCCCCCGCACCCCATCGTCTACATAGTAACACGTTGCATGGCGCCACTTGCGCGCCCGACCGCTCTCGCACAATTATATAATGTTTTCTTAATCGAGCCACCACGTACTGAATACCAAAGGAAGGCCTAAAAATATCTAACCATACTTAATAATAATATGTCGACACATACTTTTAAGCTATTTTACAGTGAATAATTTAGTTAAAGTATGCTTATGTTTGTGGTTGAAATTACGTATAGATATTTTTTCTCTAACAATGTATAGTTGCTAAAATATTAAGTAGTTTACCAGTCGACAAAAGCTAGTAATTTTGTATCCCCTACTAAAAGTACTAAATACTTTTAGTTTCTGCCGTTTAAAAAGGGTCTGCTTAGTGAATTTTCTTTTTGCACTGCATAGCTATTAAATAAATAATTATATTTATCTAACAAATTACAAATTAAGGCCAAAAATCTACCTATACATGTTATACAGCAAAGTTCACAAAAACACTCTGTCTGTATGTGGTAGATATATAAAAATCTACGTACGTAGAGCGAGTAGCGATGGACGTTGGATTTATATAAAAATAGGAAATAGTTGTAATATGCGGTTTTATTACATTTATTTACAAACAGAAACAGAAAAATAAAATCACTTAAAAGCATGAAGCCTATAAAATACAACACGTAAACGATAAACCACACAAAGTTTGTTGTATCGCCCTTTATTGCCTTTGTCGTTTCTTATTGAATTCTCTAGTCATGTTTTACTGAGAATACCCAATATAGCTACAGATTGTCGCAATAAGCCCGGTACCCCTACATATTTGGTACACAGTGAGGAATTTACAAAAGGCTACTTGGAGTGTCAAATACCGTTCCTGTAAAGGTGAGAAGGTGGAAGGCAGGCGTTCTTAATTTAATTTCACCGTTCGACACGTAAAGTCGTTTACGCTCTAGAAGTTTCCAACAGATAGAATACAAAACTTTCCTCTGCTAATTACATCGTATAAAGACGTTTAACTGAACTTGTACACAACTATAACTTCCTTCGCCGGAATCATCAGTAGCATGTATTCGTTTAGTGAACCTAGATCCCTTTTGATGGATACTAGGACGACCTCCCTCGATCAGCCTATTTGTGACTGTCGTCTTCCCGACTGTCATCATATTTGTTAAGACCCCCTTCACCGTTATAGGAACCATAATGTTATAGTCATCAACTCCATAATCACCAGCATCATAATCATCATTTTTACCACCATTATCGGTATTATGCTCTTAGGTTATATGCTTATCTTATTATCTTCTTATTCTACTTATCGGTATTATTATCATTTTTACCACCATTATCGGTATTATGCATATACGCGTTTTCAAATTTTCACAATAACTATTTGTCCACCAGGAACATTTTAAGTTTCATCACCACCACCATATGCCGCGCATCACCATGCGTGAATACAGCATAAGATACGTTGAACTTGAGCCTTTACGTAAGTTTCAAATATAGCCGGCGTCAGAAACTGCTGAAGTACCCATACCTATTAATTGTGCAAACAATATTTGCAGACAAATACAAAATGAGGCTCACTACATGCTAAATGTGAATGAGACAGTAACGATGCTAAGATCAATTCTCGAATCAGCGATACATTTCCGATCTGGATAATAGTTTTAAATCGTGCCGTGCAAAAAATGTGTATTTAATTAAGGAACATGCTGTATTGCAGCAGAAATGCGCCGTCACAACCGGAGAGGTACTCGTACAAATGATACCGCCGTAGATGGCCCATTGGGGGGGGGGGAGTTAAAAGGCGGGTAATGCATCGGCATAATTATGCTGATATTCATGGGAATCGGTAGTCGTTGAAATGCTCCGATAGCTCTATTGTCCCCCTATACCGTAAAAGAAATCTTCAGGCCACGTTTTGTGCAGTTTATGAGTAGCCGGTGGCCAATTGAGAGGGGGGTGAAAACGCGGACGACGTATCGGCATAGTAATTATATAAACATTCTTGGGTGTCGGTAGTCGTAAAAAGGCTCCGATAGCTCGTTTCGATTGTATCATACAAAGAAGGCTAAATGTTCGTCATAGAGTTTTTAAGACTTATTATATACTACCTGTGCACTGCGATTTCGCTCGAATAGAATATATTCAGAGGAAGCTGTAATTATTTTCAACATAAAGGGTTTTCTAAGATATGTCAGCTTGTAAGATCTGATCGTTAGGTGCAATCCGCTAAAAGATAATATTTTTATTCTAGAATGGGACTAAAGACCGAGTTAGTGGTACTACCGCCATGCAAGTCAGAAAACGATCTACGTAGGTACAGTAACCAGTCCAGCTTAGAGGATTGTAGGAATGCTGTATTGCAATACCCGACGTCCTAATTGAAGCAGGTCAAAAAGGGGTGGCGTGACTCCAGATGGAGGGGGGCTAGGTCCTCTGTCAACCTTGGCACCCACCTTTTGGGTTGGTGTTCAAATTATGTCTCCAGGAAACATCCTTCACTAAGGAATACCGGGCAATCCGGGATATATTTAAGAAACGGAGCAGCGTGAGGTTTTATTCGGTTCTGGTCCGAAATATCCATTTCCGCTAATACAGGTATCAAACCCAAGGAGGTTTCCAAGCGTAAAAGAAGGTAAGACCGATAAAGGTTGACGTAGATGACACGATTTTATGTCGACACGTTAAGTCCGGGATGACATCTAGTGCTGTATAATTTGAGAGATAAGCGAACAAGAAGTTCCCCCCACTTATGTGATAAAACACCCGTCTAAAAAAAAGCTCACAAGACTAGCCTCGATATTAATGTCTTTTGGCTCTGCGACCTGTATCAAAGTTTCTACGTCAAGAGTTCTTTGCGCTTGATAAATGACATCGCCCACTTTTGCGCGGTATTTTTTTACTTGATGTCGCAGGCCGCACGTACGCGGACTGAATACAAATACGTAACTATACTAATGGCTTTTTTAAGGTTCTACTTATGGTGTTGTTTGGCAATATTTAAATTTCTAAGTTATATAATATATTATTTTTTATAGCATATAAGGCGAACGATCAAAGCGATTACATAAGAAGCAGTGACACACTGCATACCAGGTAATTTAGGATTAGAATTCATTTTGATTACGTTTCAATTATTTTTACTTATTCTTTAATATTTTCATCATCTAAAATTCGTCTTTTATTGTTCCTCACAAATGTGTATAACATTAACACAATTAATGACGGCGATAGTTTTATTGTTACAGCATCGTGTGGTACTATTAGTTAGTATTACGCATACATTGCCTAATGATATACTGGTGTATATGTTCAGCCACAGACATGAGGTCCGTGTCCCAGATCGGACCATACAAAAAGTGTTATTGAGATTTTCCAACATCTAACAATAGTCTGGAGTTAGTTGGCGGTTACGTCTCCGTACATCGGAGAGCACGTTCGGCCGTCGGTCCTGCGCCTGATCGCTCTCCGATCGTGTCGGATTGCTGTCCCATCGGAATAGGACAGTGTGGGAATAGGGAGTCCACTTGAACCCGCTCAAACACTTGTGTACTATAATATGTTTTTTATAGCATAAGGGGGCAAACGAGAAATAGAAGTCTTTTGATGACTACCGACACCCATGGACGTTCGCATGATTGTCACACAGATACGTTGTGCTCCTATCACGCCCCCCCAATGGGCTACCAGATGGATGGAACTACGCAGATTGCTCTTTTCAATAGAGATAGGTGGCTGCTGTTTTCAAATCAATTCGTTACCTTTCCTATGTGTTGAGGTAATGCCACTGCTATATTTTTGCTTAATCAGGCTGTGACAAATTCAATATCGATTGCAAATACAAAATAAGACTGTTAATGCCTTCGATACCATACGTATATTAAGATATCTATGGTTAATTCATGTACTGGCAAAATTCGTATAAGTAGATTTGCAACAAAACCGTAACTATTGTACAAACGTGTCGGTTTGTGCAATAGTTATGGTTTTGTTAGCAACACAATAAACAACTGTAAAGACAGAAATTAATCTCAAGTATAAAACGCTATCTCCGCTACAGTACTAACATCTCGCCACCGTACATCAGCATCGGCCCGAGATCCCCACGAACAGATTGCCGACTCTGAATATATTAAGTTTATACCATTCGCACGCCGCAATAACATTAGTATGTCATAGACGGTCTTATCTACTACAGAGCAATTTATTGAAGAATAATGCGCTATGCAGACGAGATGTAATAAAATTATACGCAATAAGGAAAAGCTTGTGATAAATGTTTAGTTTGACTTTTATAGTACGTTTTTTTTTTCGGAAAGTGTAGTAAATCTATCGTAATCGCTGTTCTGACGGGACTAACTTGTATCAATAGACGCAAACTACGTGATAAATTACGGCTGATTGTTGTAATTCGAATCTGTATCAGATTTAAAATAACATATACCAGTCTACCTATGAAATATATGACCCGAATTATACACTAAAACCTTCATCGAGAAACGCTTTCTCTGAAGGTAAAACCTATATCAAAATCTGTTCAGTAGATTTTGCGAAAATCGATCGCGTATGGACAGAGAGCTTTTGGGAACTTTGTTTTATAATAAGTGTAGAGATAGTTACCAATTTAATAAATTGTAATTTAGATGTCGTTGTTAATGTATTAATATCGATTGGATAGTAAAGCATCTAAACTAATAATATAAAGCTGAAGAGTTTGTTTGTTTTTGTGTTACATGTTATAGGAATGCTATAACCCTAATAAGATTAATGGGACCGGATTTACGCGAGTGAACGCGCGGATGATGCTGGTTAACAATATACCAAACTGTACAATTTATTAAATAAATTGTAATTAAATAAACACTTTTCTTAAATGTTATTTATCAACTTATTAAAATATTTACTTTATTGATTGGGATACATTTTAAATTTTAACTTAATTATCTATGGTGCATATAATTATGTTGCTAATAAATACTACACTCAATCGATTTCATAATATTCAAAAAAAGAACATTCGTAATCCAACATCACTTTTTAAGAATATTAGCAACACAATAAACTGAACTCTGTACACAGTCTGCTCTATGATAATCTTTGTCTGCACTAGTACCTGGTACTTGCGTGCGCCAGTATCTCTAGCGGGATCTGCTCTAATCGACACCTGCGGCTTATTCCCGATACAGTCCCATTCGAAGCAAGTGACAAGACCCCGATTGCGTGTTCTATTCAAATTATGTACCTTTGGTTATAGCTAAAGCTATAGTTAATGAGAATTGGAATGTAGTAATAGGAGAATTTATGGTTCTTGATCACAAAACGAGTACAGGGGGTTGAAAATTGGTTCATTAGTTCTATTACATGTCGCTAATTATAAAGCGGCTCGGTATGTGTCACGATTGTGGTTCCGTGGCTGTGGTTGCTGTAGAGTAGCCGATATATTGACAGACTAATAAATTATACATTTTGTTGCTACATTGCACAATTATCCTATGCAATGGAATTGGGCGCGCGCAACCTCTCACTAACATAATACCGCCGTAAAGTGACATCTTCAGTGTCGCATTTCAGGCGGTTTGTAAGTAGCCGGCCCAAGGATAGCCGCGCATCGGCATAGTCATTACGTGGATGTTCACGGGTGTCGGTAGCCGTAAAAAAGGCTCAGATTTCTCGTTCGCCCGTATTCTATAAGAATAAATTAGTTCGTTAAAACTATGAGGTACCTTTCACTCGTACAATATCGCTTTATAGTGACAGTTCTGTTGACGTGTATCATGTGGTTTGGGAGTTTCTGGTGGCCTAATGGAGTTGAAGCGAGACGGACGACAAAAGATTTTGCATAACAGTTTACTTGCCAGTTAATTTCCTAATAGGCTAAGCTAGACTACAATGGGAACCTTTGAAACAGGCTCATATTAAACGGAGCCTGCAATCTATATAGAACGACATTGACCTGCCAATCATTTACTTGATGACTACCATCACAAATAAACATCCGCGCAACCATAGTGGAGTAGATACTGTGCTTCTTCAACCACGCCCCGCCTTTGGACATCTGTATTCTCATGAACTGCACGAAAAGCGACAGCATACCATTGCATTATGGTTATGTCTATAAGAGGTGCATACTTCTGAGTTTAGCCTGATTAGCCTGATTTGACTGGAATACAGCCAAAATTTTTTTTATAGAATAGGGGACAACCGACAAATGTCAGCCTTTTTTACGACTAACGACGCCAATGAACATCCATACAATTACTATGCCGACGTGTTGCCCTCCACCCTCACTCCAAAGGGCCACCGGCTACTCACAAACCGCACGAAACACGACACCTATCAAGTGAGCGAGAGGTACCTCCCAGGTCGTGCCGGCCCAATTCCGTTGCATCCCTCCACCTATGCAGCACGGCACTACGTCTTACTAATTTCCTACTTCATATATTTTATATATCGAAATAATATGGTTTAGGTATCAATTCGACCCCTGCTATTCACGGGCGAAACTGGGGCGAATGACTAATAAAACTATAAAATTTCGTTCCTGGCTATTAAGCGAGTCATATATTATACAGTGTCCTAATCTGGCAACTGGTCTTAGAGATAAAATTCTTGGATTACATACACCATGTAGAGATCTGTAACTATGCAATATATAATTAACATAACACTCTCGTAGTTATAAATTTTCATTTTCTGCCCGGTTTATAACGTACAGGCCCGGTTTTAAAAATCTTAAAGCGAGAAAGTGCCATCTAGCGGTCAGTAGCAGTAAATGAGATTTGATAATATTCGAACGTCAATAATATTGAAGGGTTAATTTTATTTAGAGTATCATCACTGATCCGTCATGACTGGAAATGGAAGTCATGAATTATAAATTTTTAATCTATTGGACCACGGAATGGATGCCAGTCCAATTTAATAAACATCAATGACTCGTTGTGTATTATATTGTCACGTGCCTGTATGCCGATTAAACAATAAATTTAATGTCCCTTCTGATTAAACTTGATAACATTTGTGTCAATAACTTTTTTGCGTTTCATGGCCGAAATTTGTCAAATAGCAATATTCAACATTGTTGAATCGATTCGTGGATGATTTCACTGAACACTCATTTCGTGTTTACATATTCCATTACGAGTGAAAGACGACAATTATCAAATTGTGTTATACCAGCTAACATGACCTTTTGTATTCGTAAGTTTCAACTGAATTAAGAGGAAGAGAAGAAACATATAACAATTAACTGTCATTTTGGCTTAACCCGGTACATCTTCTCATCTGCGGGATAGGGGCCTGTCTCCGTATCGTCTCGAAAATAAGTTAAAAATGTTCGCTAGTATCTTTGTCGGTTCGTGCGATTTTGTGCTATGGCAAATTCAATATCCTCGTCGCCAGTAGTAGGTGGTTATTGTAGTAAGAAATAGTGTAACATTGCATTGCAGCCCAATTGGCCCCGCATGACCCGGGAAGTAACTGTCGCTCACGTTACGCCACTGCGAAGTGGTAGATATAGTATCACATTTTGTGTCGTTGTGAGTTTGCAAGGGCCCATGGGAGGGGAACAGGGAAGGAGGATCAGGCAGATGTGTAACAGTTATGTGTGTAGGGATCGTCGATCGTCACCTGTTGATGAATACCAAGGCTAGTTTTACTATAATAAAGTTATATTTTAAAAATGGAATTTTATTATTATCAAAATGGAATGGAGAATTATTTTATAAATGAATTTTTTTTTATAGTGTAGCTTGGCAAACGAATACGACGCCTATAAACAGCCATATAATTACTTTGCCAATGCGTTGCTCGCCTCTCCTCCTCCCCTCCAACGGGCTTTATTAATTTGGATGTATTATTTAGATAAAACATCAAGGACGTTATAATCATCAACGTATAAACATGCGCGAAGTTTCATACATTCAATATTCATGTATCTAAGCTCCTCGTATCCGTGCAAGCGATTTTCTTATCGGACATCGCGAAGACAATGGCGCGTGGAAACTGGATCCAGTCGATGTGATAGCTGCCGATACTGATAGCCATTACAATGCTAATGACTACGAGAGTCTATTGTTTATGTTTTAAAATGCTTTACGGCTCTTATTTCTTACAAGCTTCTATAATATTTATAATAAATATCTGAATAATATTATATTTGGAATTATCACACTACGTCAGCCTAGCCTAGTGCAAAGTACCGTCCCCACCATGGTCCAAGCCTTGTTGTGGCGGTGAGGCTTATTAGCCAGGGGTGTACCCAGGCGAAGCTAAAACCGAGGGCGATCTTTGCACCCCTTTTATAAGAAGAGGGGGCTAAAGATCAGGAGGAGGAATCGCTCTCGGTACCCGTCTTACAATAAGAGGGGACCAAAGAGCAACAGGAGGTAGCACTTTGGGCACGGGGCAAGGGGGGAGGATGGGAACCTCACCCCATCGCACTGTCCCAAAGTCGGTGGGGGTTGTATTGTAGTGCGTGGCAACCCCATCTCTGGAGGTGGAGTTGGTCCCTTAGGGGGCTGGCTAGCCATCGAAGTGCCCTGATGATTGTTGTTCCGGGGCACCTCACCAAGGGCGGCACTGATGGCAATCATGGTGGCTTTCGTGGGTATTCGGCACTATCATGCGCCGCGAGTCCCACACACCACTGGACCCCACCCAGGGCCAGTGAAGGCGAGTAAATGCGTTTCCCCGCGTCAACAAAAAAGGAAAGTGTAAGAAAATTTTTGGTACGGGATTTGCATTACGGTTAGTTGAAGACGAAAATATGTCTAAAACTTGAATAAATAAGTAAACTTTATATACTATTTCCACAATTATTTTGTTTCAATTTACATTTTCGACCGGTTTCGACTTATCACCAGTAAAAACCTAAACCTGAATATTTCTAACTAGTACCTCCAGCGGTTTCACCCGTGTAACTCCGGTCCAATTAGTCGTAGCTTCATGGTATGTATGCCGTATAACCTGCCTCGATAAATTGACCATTCAACACAAGAAATATTCTTTCAGTTCAGGCCAGTAGTTCTTTAGATTAGCGCGTTCAAACAACCTAGCTTTATGCTCGTATTATTAGTACTAGATTTTTATTATATAAAAATATACATAGACGGACCTCTATAGCCTGGACGGGATGCATACTAAAGAGCCCAGAAATCTTACTACTGAGCCATTCGGTATTGTAATTTATTGTAAATAAAATAATCTAAGATGCAGTGTCGTTGCTGGATAGTGGTTATTTCGGACTGGATTTGGATGTGAAAATATCTGATTATTTTTCCTATTGCAAAAGAGTGAAGACGAACAGTCGGAGCTTTTTCATACATACCGAGGTATACACACATCCACATACACACATCCACATACACACATCCACATAGAGGTCCGCACTTTGATCGTGTCTTCCCCTTAATATGATGATGATTTTTCCTATTTAGTGCAATCTGTAAGTGTTAGGACCATATCACACTTACAGATAAGACAAAATAGGGCAAAATCATCTCGTCACGTGTTAGCGGGAGATACCTCCCCTGTCGTACCAGCCTAATGAGGCTGCAATGCAGAAAGGCATATATTACGTTCAATTAGGTTTTTGAAACTACAGCTAACCTAAAAATTGGAGACCTCTGTGGATTTTACAAGGCGAAGAAGGTTTATACATCTGCATAGGTTCTGGTTGTGCAATGTCTATGAGCATTGGTAGTCAAGCCAAGACGGCGGCCACTGATCAATCATCACTTATCACTATCAACTGGGGAGAGGAAGATCTCCGTGTGTTCTCTTGCTATATAATAGCCAATCCACTTGAAGGTGTCCGCAGTCTTGTCTCTTTGAGATGATGAGCGGTGATTAACCGGGCTCCGTCGCCAGTGTACACTATTACTTATCCGGGAAACTACGTCGGTCGAACGCTCTCACAACCGGTTTATTTAGGGTTTGGTTCTCTTTAAGGTCAGTGGTACATTAATGTATTTTCTCTACGACAAGTAGGGCGTTATTCGATAAATGTACGTTAGGAAATAAAGAAAAGTTTAAGGTATTGTGTACATAAGCCAGTACGACACTAGGACTGCATAGCATGCGACGAAATAAAGGTGTTCGCTCATTGTAATTGAGTTCTCACGAAGGATATTAGGCGAAGATTGCTCGTCAACCCGAGTCTCGCTCCAATCACTTCGAATAGTTCCAATAGTTCCAATTCAAACGTTGATTAAGCAAAATCGGTTCACAGGGACGACGGTGAATCGATATTACTTGGGACATTCGAAAATTTGTTTTGCGCTTTGCTTCACTTTATTATTATATATGGAATTTAAGAAGAGGTAGTGCCATGCTGCATAGGAAGGAGGTAGTGTCATGCATAGTGTACGATACTACATCCTCCTATGCAACGGAAATGGGCCGGCACGACCGGGGAGGTACCTCTCGCTCACATAATACTCCCGTAAAGCGACATCTTCAGTGTCGCGTTTCGCGCGTTTTGTGTGTAGCCCGTGGCCCATTGTGGGGGCGGGGTCGAAGGAGGGCAACGCATCGTTGTTGTATATTTGTGGATGTTCATGGGCGCCGGTAGTCGTGAAAAGGCTTCGATTGCTCGATTGCCTACCTATTCTATAAAAAAATATATGGATAAAAATATAAGAATAATTTAAAGAAAATTGCCTAAGTGTGAGTCGGACTCGTGCACAAAGGGTTCTGTAAAACTCTCGTTGTCATTACAAATAACGACAGAAACACGTTTGTTATATGGAAGTCTCCTCAAATAATTAATTTATTCTTTTTTTAGTATTTCATCTTATATTGACAACAGAAATACATCATCTGTGAAAGAATTTTATCCATTACTTTTGAGATAAATCCTCGTGACAGACAGACGTATAGACCATTTAAAGTTGATATATCTTACTGGTGGACTGGAGCCCTTAGCACCGGTATCAGATATTATGGACCCTCGAATACGTTATCAAGTATACGAATAACCAAAATGATTTGCTAAAGAGCCATTTCTATGTTCTTTACTATCTGGTCGGGCTCTGAGGACTTACGTGAAACATGATGGATACCGAACTTAGTTTATAGCTTATACAGTGTGCAGAATCAATAGAAAATAAAAAGCGAAGATTGACATCTGTTCTGTAGTTTCAGAAATTTCCATGCACATACGGGGCAGAACTCATAACATTATTCAGTTTAAAAAGTAATATGACGCTGCGATACCAATTGTTTCATTACTTTTGTAGACGATACACGGGACATAAATGGCTATTATTGCACTACGAATTCAGCGCATTTGCTACGCTAATCACATGATATTTATTATTTGTGATAACGGGGGCCTACACCCCTCATCCCTTACGACTGCTGCGGGCTCGAACTCATCACATTGTAATGATTGCAAAATAATATGAACCAGCAATACAAATCGCTTCATGACTTTCGTAGACAACTCGCAGGAGGTAGAAAAAGGCTACTTTTGTATATGGCAATCGCCTCTGGATCCCTTAAGTTGTTCAGTTCTAAATATTATAAGACGCTGCAATACCAACCGCTGCACTAATTTTGGAGATGATGCGCGGGAAATGAATGCCTATTATTTCACTACGATTAAAGCACCTTTGCTACGGTCAGCAGAAGATATATATAATCCGTGTTAACGGGAGATAGGCCCCCAACCTCGACCGATGCTACGCCCCTGGATGCATTACACTGTCATGTTTGAAAATACAATACAATACAATACTTTAGTAGACGACACGTGGAAGATAAATAAATGCCTATTATATATAGTGCAAGCACTACAAAAATAGCGCCTTTGCTATGCGCAGAATGTGTATTATAAGTGATAAAGCAGACTACACCCCTCAACCCCGGGTCCTACGGGCCTTTACTCATTACATTGTTAAGTTTAACAAATAATACGACTCTGCAATAACAACATAATATTTTATAGACGACACAATGAAGATCAATAGCTATTATTGCACCTTGGAATTCGCCTCTGGATCCCATAAAGTGTTCAGTTTTAAATATATGACGCTGCAACGCCAATTGCTTGATTACTATTGGAGACGACACGCGGGAGGTAAATGGCTATTATTGCACTACGAATTCAACGTCTTTGCTACGCTCCCCAACATGTTTTCTTGAGGCACCATTTCCATATTTCTCATAGTTTGAAGATCACCAACGAGAACGTATTTATAAGAAGCTTGGAAAAAATCATTAAAATTCGTTGAGTATTTTTAGAGATTAGATTTACATACAAACAGACAACAAACTATACACAAATATTGTGTTGTTACTATTACTGTTTTAGAATTACATTATATCAATTTTAGGAAATATGTTGGATTATATGAATTTAAATGCAAAAATCAGGTCTCGATTAAGTAGTTGTCAACATGACTACTTGAGTATGAATATATATTCGTGCGATTTTGTAATATCTGTACTTTGTAGTCATTCGAACTGTTAAGGCTGGACAAGCGCCGCCAATCAGTAGTAGGTCCCTCCAAAAAAAAATAATTCTGTACTGTTTTTTACTGTGTCTAGAGGTGTGAACGTCTGGTTCCTAATATAATTGCGTTATAATAAAATAAGTGAAAAGTAAAGTGCAGTTTGAATTTAGAACATAAACCAACAAAATATATTTAATACACTGCTTATATTCTTATTTAATGTAAGCGTATGATCCCCTGAGTTACTGGGTAGGCTACCGTGTCACGAAGCTGATGGTGGAAAAGAAATGCTCAGCGAACTTACATATTTTCTTGGTCTGACAACGTGAACCTGAAGACATATTATATGGATGTGGGAGTTCTAGCCAAATGATAGTAATAATAATTATAGTGATATAAAGCTTCATTAATATGAATATTCCGTGGACATTAAAAATTGGGTTTTAATTATTCCGCCTTCACCACGCAGAAGTACTGCGAGCTTATGTTAATTTGAAAATTTAATTTCTGCACATTCTATATGTCTTACAGTTTAGCTAACACTTCCCGGTTCTACATCAGATGTCACCAGACTAGTTTTAGTCTTTATGTGTATGTCAACAGAAACTTATCCTGAACAAATTATGTTTAGATGTCTATTCTATATTTCTTATGGTTCACACATATCACGTGTTTCAGATTTCCAAACAAATTACATTACAAAGGTTTCCCAGGATTATTAGCTATACAACAAAAAAATATCATTCAAATCCGCCCATTACTTAGAGATATAAGCATGTACAAAGAGACAAATATACAAACCATTTTCTTATTTCATACTTTATCTCTACTAATGTTTCTTTATCACCCCATCATTTTCCTTTTCGAAAAATATTTAATGACACACTTTTTTATCATACATGTATGTATATAATGACAGGTCACAGAGAGTTCGCTGTAATTGTACCTGAAAATTCAAGTAACCGCAGCTTCTAAATTTTTATTTTTCGTATTTTATATTATTATTTATATATTATTTTTTAAAACGAAAATTAGCTATTAGACGATAACTTTATTTACGCCAATAAACATAAAAAAGTGCAGATGCTTCGTCGTCATAAATATTGAAGTAATAATCATGTGATATTGTATTATTATTAATGGTAAATTTTAATACATTAATAATATGATTATAATATAAAAATAATATAATATGCTGTTTATTTGCGAGCACATACAAACTTCAAGTAATGCCTTAGAGCCAGACTCCAAGTTCGTTCCGGTTTCATGATTTATATGTTTAAACTGTGAACTTCTTTCAAATAGAATTTGCTTTGTAAAGCAACTTCAAATCATGCCTGTAACGTTGACTTGCAAGAAACGTGCTAATGTACACTCAAGGACTCCGTTGAGCGACAGTTCAGTATGAAATCGTGTATCTTGTATTTATAAGCGATGTTATTACATCAATCTTTAAACAAGCGATCGGCTAATAGTTAGTGGTAACGTCACCTACAATTATCCATATCACTACAAATAACACAGCAACTANNNNTATATGTATGTATATATAATAAATGTATTCGAAAGTATATTAATGGTATATTATAAATATAGTAATTTAACCATTTCTTTCCAATCACTTGTACATGTCGAGCAATGCCTCAAGCAACCGCATGGCCTGCTGGTTTTAAATAATTAATATTTCACAATTCACAATAACATCATTAATTATTCCGCCGCTTTGAAAAATGGCGCATATAATTCTTTGCCTTTTAATTTTTAAAGCATACGAGGGGCATAATTATGAATACCATATTATTTTACTTAGCCTCTATAAGGCTTTAATAGTGAATACATTAAAAAGATTGAATGACTTTTAAATACAAGTAAAGCTTTCTTTGCTACCACGTTAAAAAAAATATGAACACAGTTTTATATATTTTTAAGAGCAATTGCTGTACATACTGAAACTAAAACAACTAAATATTTTTAGGAATCCGCGTGTACCACAAAAATCGGAGGCAATGAAAACCGTCTGACTGACGGAAATAATGATCTGTGAAAAAAAAAACAGAGGGAGAAAAAGATACGGGTCAATACCAAAAGGTGTCGTAGGGACGCAGGACCGGATCATGTATAAATTAATATTCTAAAACTGAGTCATCGAATCTCATGAAGTACTGAAAAGTTATAGGAACCAAAATGAATGCAGTCAAAAGATGTCGGCCATTTATAAGGCGATACACATAATAAAACAATGTCC
This sequence comes from Eumaeus atala, assembly GCA_017140195.1. Classification (NCBI taxonomy): domain Eukaryota; kingdom Metazoa; phylum Arthropoda; class Insecta; order Lepidoptera; family Lycaenidae; genus Eumaeus; species Eumaeus atala. Next base: position 675,717 of record JAFELO010000264.1, on the reverse strand, counting down.
TTCTTTTTCGAAGGGACTTACTACTGGTTGCGCTATTGCTCCCGCCTCTATACGGTTCAACGGACTAGCGACGACTTTTTTTTTAGGGGGACAGTCCCCCCTCTTTCCCGCAGATGGGAAGAGATGTACGATAAGACAATGTCCGTTAACCTAGAATAATTAATACTATATTAAATACTATAAATATTAAATACTATAATTACTGAAAAAGTCATTAAAATCTGTTGTTGCAGTTTCTTTCATATACCCCACCATTGTTCAAGCCTTGTCGTGGCGGTGGGGCACAGTAGCCCGGGGCGAACCGAGACACCCAGGTGAAGCCAATTCAACCGAAGAGAGGACTGCTCTTTTTACCCCTCTTTTAAGAAGGCGGGACTAAAGAACAGGAGGAGGCGGCGCTCTTTTTACACCCCCCCCCTTAGAAGAAGAGGGGACGAAAGAGCAAAAGAAGGCGGGGCAAGGGGCGATGATAGGAACCTCACCCCATTGCACTGTCCCAAAGTTGGTGGGGTCGTCCTGTATTGCGGAGCGATCCTTCTGTGGAGGTGGTCGGTCCCTTGCTGACTAGCCGTCGAGGCGCCCTGGTGATTTGTAATTCCGGGGAACCTCACCAAAGGCAGCACTGTTATGGCATTCGCGTTGGTTTTTGTGGGTATTCGGCACTAGAATATGCCGCGAGTCCCCCACACCACTGGACCCCACCAAGGGGCAGTGGCGGCCCGTAAATGCGTTTCCCCGCGTCAAAAAAAGAAGTTTATTTCGCTCAAAATTAGTGCAAACGTTTCGATCGTTCACTTAATCGATCACTTAAGTTCCCATACCTTTCGTTGGTACGAATGACTTGGTCTGCGAGCATAACTCTCACTTGACCGGTTTAATTTAAGAACGATTGTTCAATCATGCACACAGACTAGTTTAATCAATGTTATTTTAAATATAACAAGTGATCTGCCTCGACTTTGCCCATAAATAATAGGGGCTTGTTACTTTTACAAATGATACACTTAAATATTCCCCATTAATCGCTCCTTCTATTCATAAAAATTTAATTGATAGAGCCCTACGCCCGGGTGTCCTTCATATGTGTGTTATGCGTACTTTTAGAGGTGTTTGGCCGCCCTTTCGTGGTATAGTGGGCAAAAAAGCAGTGGAAACTGTTTAGTCGCTAATAATTAACCACCATAAATGTCACTACAGAGGTTAACTAGACGCGTTCTTCTCCTTTCACCTTCCTTTCAATAGGAAAATGTAAGATGAGACCCAACCAAATTGCTGTCACTCAAAGCCTATGCAAGCGAGAGTGCCGGCTGATCCAACTGCAATGACTGCATCACTGTAAGTTGTTTTGTGGTTGTCTATGGGTATAAATGTCTATGTATAGAGGTTATTCATTCCGCTTTCTCTTTCATGGGCCACTGTAACACACCGTCCGAACGCATCGAAACAGGTCGCACTTGAAGTCTGTGTCACCGAGAGGGTCCCGGCCGTGCCGGGGGAACCAGCAGCAATAATTGTATTACTGAAAGTCACTATAAGTTCACATCTCCACAGAAAATAGCTAGGCTAAATAAACACCTTCTATTCAAAGGATAAAGGACCACTGTAAGGTCACATACCACCTGAAACGCACTAAAACAGCTGTGGCAGCTGGCTCGCACGAGGATAATCGTCCAGGTGCTGACCTATCGCGCTGCAAAACTTGCATTACTATTCAGTAGTGCAAGTTTCGCAGCGCCATTACATGTTTATTTCAAGTTTTAGATGTTGTAAAACTTATTAATAATTTTCTTTTAACATTTGAGATAGTCTTGCGTAAACACTTCGCTTGTTAAAAAAAAAACCCCCTACGCAAAAACGGGTTTAGCCTATAAATACATTCCTAGATTTACTGAAGTGTATAGCGACGTAAAAATACACACCATTACAGCGAGATCCCGCTCCCGTGTTAATATTCATTAGGTCTCCCCCAGGGAGCGCGGGCTCAGACAAATCGACGGCATCGCGAGTACCTAACAATACGTTTAAATTATACGTTCTAGGTGTTTCTTACATACAAAATTTTAAAGGGGCCATAAAATTTTAAGAAATATTTGCTTTATTTTAGTATCGTGTAAGAGATGAGAGCAGAAGAGAAAGGAAAAAACAGAGGTAAGAGTAGAAGAGAAGAAAAAAAGAGGTGAGAGTGCCATTCTACATAGCAGCAGAATTGGACATGACGCCTCACTCACACGACACTGCAATGCCTTATGCATAGCTGCTGTCGCGTTATGTGAGATGTGTGATTTCCAGATGGCTCATAGAGAGGCAAAGATGAAAGAAAGCATCCGTATAAAATTATGCGTACGTCTATGAGCGTTGCTAGTCATCACAAGCTTCGTTTGCCTTTTTTCAACTATCAGTAACTTACAACCGTAAGGTGTCATGTTTGTCCACCGTTGCCAGCGTAAGCTGCATATATCCTCCAGTTTCAAAATTATCTGCTTGTACAAGGTTAAACTACCTGCCGATTTGTATGATATAATCATAGTTGTGACAGCGGAACTTTGTACCATAAGTGCAGCTTATTGAAATAAGGATACAGCATTTTGCATTTTGTCCGCAAAAGAGATCAAATTTAAGAACACGGCCATATAGTACCGCCATATTGGTGTCATCTTCTTGTTGTGTGGAATAGCCATCACTTTTAGACCATTTCAGTGGAACTTTTTAAAAAATATTTGCCGATCTAAACTAGATTTTACGACATCTAGGTATTTAAACAAAAGACAAAGTTGGCTAAGCAATATAGCACAGCCGAAACTGTTACATGTAAGAATTTTTTAGAAATTGATATAGAGGGGTGGAATAGGGTTTTTATTTAAGTTTGTTAAAATTCAAACATGTTACGCGGGTGAAAGGGTGCGGCCAGTTGTTTTATAATTTAATAATTATAACTGATATTTGACTACTTTCAACTGAAAAGCATAAACATGCATAATTTGACCCTCCTTTGAGCAGTCGGGTAGCAAATTGTGTTACACAAGATAAAATAACAGTCAACATAAAATAAAGCACCATGCAAGTGAAACACGTCTTAAATAAGGATAAATGTTGCGACAAATAGGAAGTGGCAACCGTACTAGAAGTGCTCGTACACCTACAGATGCGGAACGTGTACAAAACATGCTGCATTCTGGCTTATATTTTAACGCAGTTTTATATAGCATTAAATAAGGTATTATTAATTTTGATAAATCTAGTACGACTGCCTCGAGGTCTTGTGGTTAGCATCACAGTCGTGGGGTACGAGCCCCGGTTCGGGCTAAAGCGTTATTGGTTTTTTCAATTTCTAATAACAGCCCGAAGTAAGGAATTTGGTGGTTACAGTAAAACTACTTTTACAGACTTTATCACGGTTGATTTAAATATTTAACTAGCCCAACCTACCATAAGCTTTAAGTGACCATAGTACTCTTCCAGTACGATGGGATGTGGAGCCGACTGCGTAGGACATATTATAGTGCACAAGTGTGTGCTCAGACACAAGTGGTATCTCTATTCCCTCATTCTCATATTCCGGAGGGACGGCAATCCGGTACGGCCGGAGAGAGATCAGGCACTCGACCGACAGATTAACACGCTCTCCGAGTCACTGACTGACCATGCCGCCCGTAACCATGGTCGCTGAAAGCCTCGGAAAATTTGGGCTAGTTAGATACTGTAATAAACCACGATAAAATCTGTAAAAGTAGTTTCATTGTATTGAGTAACATTGGCATAAACTTAAGACATCAATAGAATCTGGTGGTGTTACACCCCCGTGACTTCTGCACTATCATATGTCCTATGCAGTTGGCTAGTCTCTATAAATATGACCGCCGTGACTGAAATTCGGCTAGGTTGATATTATTATTTAATTATAGTGGAATAGTTTGATATAAAAAACTTTTTAGATGTGGTGTTAGCGTAGGATAGAAAAGATAAGCGGAGTGGACATAGTCGCTAATGAAGAAGTGCTAGAAAGGGTTAATGAAGAGGCCTCTCCTCTTCATCTGAAGTGAGGACAATTGAAATAAAAGGGCAAGATGGTCAGACATTTTCTTTAAGACCATTTAATAAGGAAATATAAGAAAAACCAGGTAAGAAGAAAACCGAGATGCAGTTATAATAATATCTGTGATAGTAATAACATTTGTGGACTTATCACACGACGTCAGCGTAGCTCTGCGATAAATGCTGACTTGTGTTGCGGGTAATGGACAACGGAAATATATTTAATTTAAAGCTTTAGAAATTTTAATTTAAGATTTTTATCATAGAATACATATATAAAACATCCATGACCCAGGTGGGATTCAAACCCGCGATCTCTGGCGCAACACGTAGACTAACCGTCACGTTATCAACTCTAGTTTTACAACCCACCTTAAATAAAAATTAAATGGCATGTCTAACTGAAAGCTGAACAGCCTGGCTGAATGAAGATGAGAAAGTGAGGAGCTGTACAGACAAGAGCCTGGCTCTTAGATTTAATGATAGTAAATAAAATAATTTATTATTAACCAACTCTTTCAGAAGGAAGGTAATTGTAGTCGGTGTATGTATGTGTAGTCTTAGTAACACGAGTGTGGTTTTATTAAAATGTCTTGCAAGTTGCCTGATTTTTTGTATTTCAGTTCATTTTTGTATAATTTCACCATAAAATAATCTCCATAAAGTTAATGAGGTAAATAATAATAATGATATTATAATATATTATTCTACTATTTTCTCCTGGGTGAAAATTTCAATAATACTGTTCATACCTTATTTGTTTAATGCAAGGGCAGCCTATTCCCTGCTGTATTTAACTCATTATTCATTCTCCTGTAATATTATACTTACTCAAGATTTATCTCTCGGAACTTTGCCTTACAATCCGTACTCACTTTCATTGCGGTAGTAATTTTACAGCTGAGACATTAAGCGGGCTTCCCAGAAGTGTCTTACCGTATATTATGTGTATTTATTAGGTTTCCGTACCCAAATAGTAGAAACGGGACCCTACCAACACTCCGCTATCCTTTTTCCATCTGTCAGTCATTAGACTGTATATATAACACCTTGGTAGTAAGGCACTTGAAATTTTCACATATAATCTTTTTTTCCGCTATACTAACAAAAACTAATAAAAAATGTGTAGAAGGAGCTCCCAACAAACGTGTTTTTTTTCGTTTGTCATTGATAATCGTACACATCACCCTTTCTCTGCGATTTAGTATTCGCTATAGCATACTTGCTAGGGCTACCGAGTCATCGCCATCATGGTTCAAGCTTTGTCGTGGCGTTGAGGCTCAGTATCATGGAGTGAACCTAGACACCTTGGGCGGAGTCAATTGAGCCTAGGAGGCGGGTGCTCTTTGTACCAGTCTTATAAGAAAAGGGGACTAAAGAGCAGGAGAAGAAGTCGCCCTTTGTACCCCTCTTATAAGAAAAAAGAGCAAACGGGGGAAGCGCCTTTGCGCACGGGGCAAGCCGCGAGGATGGGAAGTTCTCCCCATTGCACTGTCCCAAAGTAGGTGGGGTTAACCTATAGTGCGGGGCCACCCCTTCTGTGGACTTTTAGGGGGAGACTAGCCATCGAGTTGCCCTGATGATTTGTTGTTCCGGGGCACTTCACCAAAGGCGGCACTGATGGCACTCGCGGTAGTTTTTGTCGGTATTCGGCACTATAATGTGCCGCGAGCCCCACACACCACTGAATCCCACCCAGGGCCAGTGAAGGCGCGTTGCTCAACAAAAAAAGGGCTGCTGATTCATATGCGGGCTCGGCCAACAGTAGGCCTGGTAGTCAGAAAATGTGACCTTAAGTTCCGCTTCGTCACTTTAAACGTTGGTGTACTTTACAAGTTGGAACGTATACTTGGAAAGACAAAGTAACTAGCTTCGCTCTTTAGTAGAATAAAATCTGCCCTACCGGAGATCAAGAGGACGCCCGAAAACACGGAGTATCAAGGTATCCGAAGACGATGTTGTGGACTGAGCAAGATGGAGGTACTCCTCCAGATTAAAATGGCTAACTCCATCACTATATAGGATATATAGGCTGGAAGAGAGAGATGAATAGTTTCTAACGACTCCCTTCTCGTGGACTATAGATAAACCCCCAAAGTAATTAACTATAGCTTATGTGTTGTTTTGTCACTTAACATTGGTTTATAAAAATGTGTTCAATAGTTTTGACGTGATTGGGAAACAAACGCCCCATACGTCCATTTAAACTTTCTTAACATAGAAAAAGGTGTAGAACAAGGAGATCCGCTGTCATCGAAGCTTTTCACAGCCGCATTGGAGGAAGTATTAAAAAACTAGCAGCCGGGGTTTGGGTGAAAGGGAGCATTATCGTCGGTAACATGAGATCAACTAATCACCATTTTGCAGATTATATTGCACTTTTTCCTTTTTCAGCCTCCTAGCTAATCTCCATACTAGAAGACGTTAGCACTGAAAGCCTCGAGGTCGGCTTCTCTATGAATACTTCCAAAACTCAGTTGAAGACTAACAGCTTTCATAACCCAATTGCTGTTGGGAGCGAGTTACTAGAATACGTCGATGAGTACCCCTAACTTGGCCAGATAGTCTCTTTCCAGGCGAGCCAAGATTAAGATGTTGCTCAACGCACCGGAGCCTTTCGATTGCATGGAAGTGCTGGGCCATGAAACATCTAACGAAGGGTAAACTTTCCCTATGTCTTAGGATGAACCTCATGGACATATGCATCTGTACATACGGCTCTCAAGCACGGTCTCTGATATTTCAGCTGTGATTCGTCCTTGCGAAGTCCATAGAGCAAAATATTTTGGATATCAAATTGATAGATCGGGTTAGGAATACCATAATACATTTCGAAACAGGGATTCGGATGTCACAAGGAAGGCTGACATGTGGAAGTGAAACTGGGCTGCCCACGTCTGCTGTGTATCTTACAATTTCTGGGCCAAAAGGACATATGTTTGGTCCCTTCAGAATGCCCGACGAAAACGCAGCAGACCCCATCGACAGTGAAAAGATGAGCTTGATTCCTTTCGAAAGTAGCTCGAAGTTTCGATGTATGAAAAGAGAGTAGAGAGGCCTTTGCCCAGGAGTGGGACACGGTAGACTACTAAGAAAAAAAAAATAATATATATATATATATAACTTAAAAAGAACACAATGAAATTAAAGTACCCATAAAATTATCATGGCTAACAACCGAACTCGATGTTCTTAGATAGCTAACTAACTATTCACTACCACTTAAATAAATATACCAACACACATAAACATCACAAAAGAACAGAGAACGTGGAAGTTCATATTAATATTCATTTCCGTCCAGAGTGAAGCTCTCAACCACTGATCTCAAAGATATATAAACTATATGTGGATAGCTGACATATGGAAGGATTTCTAAAATGTGGGAAAAGACTGGATGACATCACATCATGTGCGTATTGCCGAAATAACTAATTAGACGTGCATACACCAAGCTTTCAAGTATTTACTCAATAAAGAATTACGAAATATCAGAATGTTAGCGGTCCATGGGCATATTTGGTTTTCTTTCCGTTAGGACATCTATGAGAGGAGCTTTTGTTGAGTATGTAGCGTCAATATAAGTCTATGGTTTCAGTCCATAAGTGTCAAGGTCAGTGTACCAAACAGACATGGTATGTCTCGCCGGAGTTCCGGCGTTGCAGACTACGGCATCTGACAATGCAGACGCGTGAATGGTGAGTAAAAATATTAGTGTTGTGAATATTAAATTGGAAATAAGAAGTTTCTTACTGCTATAATGTGAGATCTCTTATACATTTTTAAGTACTTAGGTATTATTGATATGTTAGTATAGTAGGCTTAAGTTAAATTCGACTATTGGTTTCATTAGTCTTGGAATTCATTAGGGGATATCTAATAATAATATCTGTGGACCTATCACGAAGCATTACCTAGCCAGCACCTAGCTAGCAGCAGTTACGCATGATACCTAGGGGTCTGGGTGGCACACCTAAGCAGTGTGTCGGGCTAGAACTTTGGGTTTCCCTATCGACTAAACCCCTTCGGGTAGCCTTCAGCCGCTATAAGTGTAGGGTCCCTGATCTGCAAGTACCGCCACAGGCTGACCCCGGCGCAAGGGCCAGGTTTATCCTCCTTCAGAGACAGTCCCATCGACGCCACGGCAGCACGGACCGACACCCCCACACCGGCCCAGACACGGGCACGGGGCCACTACTATTACTGGAGGCGCAAGATATAGCGCCACCTTCGCGGCCCCGTTCGTCGTTTATGGGGGGAGGCCGCGTCGGTAGCCTCTTCTGTAATCCGTTCGTCGGCTTCCTTCTGGGGGACGACTATCTCGCAAAATGAAGCCATCGCCTCATAGCGCTCGTCATTACCGAGCATTACCGAGCATTACCGAGCATTACCGAGCATTACTGAGCATCGGTGATGATGCTCGACAGAGACAAGTCCCCTCCGATGATTGATGTAGTATCGTGCCGCAGCGCCACCCATCTCGGGCACACCGTCAGGGCGCGTTGGACCGAGTGCACCTCAACATTAACTAGTCCTGCGCTCAGTAACCTAAAAACTTTCCATTTGGCACCCAACATTGTATTTCTGTGATGGCCAAGTCGCAGTCGGTCGCAGTTTCAAACCGCACGTTCATGTATGTTTAATGTGCTCTGCAATCCTTCTACTCCTTCATGCTTAAAAGAAAACTTTCCATACCTCGGCGACATCATCACTATCCTTCGTTCTTCAGATAAATTAACTTTATTATATCTAGTACGATTGCCTCGAGCTAGGAGGATTATATATATAGAATTCACGAGATTGGTGTTAGGGCATAAGTAGAAAATATTCCTGTACATAACGCATTCAGTAGTATATTACACAGTAGTGCAGAACTCGCAGTCTCCAAAAAGCGCCTCAAGGAACATTACCAAGGAGAGGTAATGTTCCTTGAGCTGGCTCGTATTTCGCCATTGCTCACGTTGCCGGTTTTGTAACAATCGTTTTTTATGTGATCTATATAATATATTTGTATGTATGTATTTAAGTATGTATCATATAGATAGTTAAATATTTTATTATTGTTTAAATATTATAGTTTAATGAATATAGTTTATCTAAATTTTTATAATAGGTAATTATTCTAGTTTCCTCTATATTATCAGTTGTGCCAAATGCTACCTTCTTTATGTACACTGTTTCTCTATCTTATTATGGTTGTCTGGAAGAGACCGCTTGTAGCGTTAAGACTTTTTGTGCCTGTTTCATTTGATGCAAAATAAACAGTTTTTATTATTATTATTATGTGTGTTTACCATAATCGGTGTTGCTATAATAACAATGTTAAATATAATATAATATACTATAAGCTGACTTGGTGAGTTGAGTGCACGTATTGTAATTATAATTATCCTACGGGGGTACATAATATTATGAACGCTTACACGGATCACAAAAATCTTAAGCTACGGAAGTTTTCATACAATTTCTCACACACGGCCTTCAGTCAAGAGTTCTTAGCCTGAAGGAGAACTGAATAATTTTATTTTTACTGCACAGGAGTAAATCGGATCACCTTATGGTAGGACACCAGCACACCTATCGTCCTAATGTGCGGTTCCTGGCGCTGCAATTCCACAACGAGTATCTATGACTTCGAGGCTTTTATGTTTTTACTTGTATGTGTAATAATTGTAATAAACAAATACATGTGGTATATGATATATCTCTTTTTAAAACTGCGACACGTTTAGGTAGAAACATTATCCTTATCATCAAAATAGTTTCAATTGTTTGTATATATATATATATATATATATATATATACATAAATATAATGTATTAACAAAAACAAATTCATGTAAAGTGCATGAATTTTAATTCTATGCTACCTGTGCAATAAATGTAATAATAATGTCGTCCCAGCCAGCCAAACTGGCCGTATCCATGGAGGCTAGACAACTGTGCGGGACATGGTGCTATGGAGGCTAGACAACTGTGCGGGACATGGTGCTATGGAGGCTAGACAACTGTGCAGGACATGGTGCTATGGAGGCTAGACAACTGTGCAGGACATGGTGCTATGGAGGTTAGACAACTGTGCAGGACATGGTGCTATGGAGGACCACTGTGTGCGCAGACATAAGCGCACTCTTTCTCGTATTTCGTTGGGATGGCAATTCGACACGAGCGCAGGGAAACCACGCGTAGGACCGGCACAACATAAGCTCCGAGGCACGTGTGTAACATTGCCAACTTCACGACTTTGACTATTATTTGATATTGTAAAATCCCCGTAACACTTTGGCCTGACCTGGGACTCGAACGTCACGACCATGGTTCAACAGGCTTACAACTGGACCAGGAGGCAGTTTATATAAGCGCGACGAATGCAAATCTTTAAATTATAACAAAATAATCGGGTAAAGAGCGAGATTTCAAATTTTATCACCCCATATCGTGTTATTACAAGTGTCGGAAGTTGGTATAGGATAATGCGGAATCGGGTGCGACAGTAATGTTTATCTCTGGATTTTCATTACTATGTAAAATTGAAGGGGTTGTTTTAATGAAAAAGTCTGATTGCGCAAATATTTATTGGTTATTTGTGTTTCTGAAAAAGGTGTATAAACAAATTTTTGTCATTGGACATTGGATCCGAAGTTTCAGACATACTTTCTCGATGAGTATAAATATCTCTCTCTCTCTTCAACCTGTGGCCACCCAAGGCAGAGTGTAGATCTCTTCCAAATGTTTCCTTCTTTGACAGTTTTGTGTAGCGGCGATCAAGTTTCTGCGACTGGCCACATTAACAAGGTCGTTCACCCAACATCTAAATTTTATATCGCACAATTTGTTAGGAACTCTGTTTTGTTATCCATTCGCTTCACATAAGAGATTTTGAGTTAAGTTCATGATTATTTTTCAGTAGACGTAAGGCTGAATTAATCTTCATGATGTATAAGCAATAAAGATAAAAAGGAGTAAAATTACCACGAATAAGATTAGTTATTCTCCTTTCGCGAATGATATAGAGATAACATTATTACCTACTTTTATATCAGAACATAAAAGCTGGTTACATTGTATGTGGAACAGAATTCTTATACATTCTTAAAAATAAGTTCTTATTGCTTATCTCTAACACAAACATTCTCAACAGGGATGAAATTAATGTAAAAGGTCTGATGCCAAAACCACATAATATCAAAACTTCAGTTACTACTAAATTTTAGCTACGCTGTCGTAGCTGTTTATCGTCTCATTGTGTCGATGTCTGTAGGTAATACGCCGGTATTCAGGCACCGAGTGATGTATAGATTTTTTTTTATTAAAAATGATTTACTTTTCTATAACCTACATGTAGAGGGGTAGACGAACAGAGGGAGGTGGGGTGGGTTGGTGTACTGACATCCAGACTGCAACCGAACCTGATAGGAAATGCGATCGTTGTCTTTAATCGAATCTATCTTCGCCGGGTCGCTGTAAACGTGAAACCTTTACGAGATCACAAGGAAACATTCAGTCTATTAAATTACAAATGAAACGTTTCGACTAAACTTGGCAGCTGGCAAATCTACTTGGACTATATTTTTTTTTCACTTCAAACACTGTAGGACCCAACTCATTGTTCTATTTAAGTGTTTAATTTAAAATAAGTTCTTGTGACTACAAATACATTTACATTTTTTTTTATCTATAATATTATTCTATGACAAATTATAATGGCCGCTAACATATGAAAGTGTCATGGCCGCTACCATGCTGTTACTTTGGTAATGGGACTGTAGGATTACTCATCTTGTACATTGACCTATATGTTTAATTGTGTGAATGACTGTCATGCAGCCGAAATTACTGTATTTACAGACTTGAAATTACGTATAGTGGTTCCTTTTACGGCGTAAATAACCGGTAAGAAGGAGGTAGTGTCATGCATAGTGCATGACACTGCATGACACTACCTCCTTCTACCGCGGAATTGGGCCGGCACGACTGGGGAGGTACCTCTCGCTCATATGATATCGCCATAAAGTGACATCTTCCTTGTCACGTTTCGTGCGGTTTGTAGCCGGTGGCCCATCCGGGGGGGAAGGAGGGCAACGCATCGGCATCGTAATTATGTGGACGTTCATGGGCACCGGTAGTCGTAAAAGACTCCGATTGCTTGGTTGCCCTTCTATTTTATAAAAAATGCGCTATAGCATACTCACAAACCGTGTGAAACGCGACAACATAGCTGCCACTATACGGCGGCATCCTGTGAGCGAGGCGACATCCCCGGTTGTTTAAGCACAGTTCGTTTACAATGCAGCATGGCCACTACCTCTGCTAGCTCTTACAAAAACGTTGATGATATTTATCATAACGTTCACAGTTGTGATTACGAGAATTAGCCATTTCACAAGTGCAATGCAATTGTACCTAACAATAATGTCAAGCTAATAGAACTTATGATGTTGTAAAATTATGTAGAAAGACGCAAAAGAAAAGAGATTATGAAATTTAGACACATGCTAAATTTTTAACATGTTTCCTTGTGATTGTGTGGGATATATCGAGTTCACTGCGTTATTTATAACGTGTTAAAGAATTTAACTATGTGAAAGTTTATATCAAAATAACGAGGAGTTATAAAGTATTCTGATAAGTGTTTTCATTTCACAAAGTTTTCAAGTTTCGAATATCCCATCATCATCAGATGACAATGAAGTGAAATCGGAGCGATCGAGAGGACGATGAATGATTATAAATAACAGATTTTATACAACATAGGTTATATACATGAATAACAGATTTTATACAACATAGGTTATATACATGAATAACAGATTTTATACAACATAGGTTATATACATGAATATATTATTGTAGGTAACTATTTGCTACTGTAATAATTCAGCATATTTTTACAATTTCAATAAAATATATTTACTAAACCAGACGAACAAAGTCGCTGGCATCAACTAGTTTCTAATACTACAAAAAAATTAAACTTAGAGAAGCTATCAAACTTGAAAATAAGTTATCAATTAATGAGTCTAATATAGAAAGCACCAATAAAGATTTTGATAGTGTCAATAATAGCATTTCTAACCTCATGATTTTCTATCTTAAGTCCATTGTATATAACAAGGACCGTAAGAAGTCGTAAAAATTTAATAAAGCTAATGGCATTCGCTTGTCTTTATTTATTTATTGTCTCGTAAATGTCTGTTAATTTATTAAGATGAGTTTCAGCTTTCAAATTAATACCGACTAATAGGCTTTGTTTGGCCGTAATATCTTTTTTTAGTTCTCTAAAAGGACTTATTTATAAAGACTGATGGCAGGTACTTGGTATGTTCTTGAGGATTTAAGGCAAGACTTACACTTATTTCAATAATAAGTTAAATATTGTCACATAACTAAAAAAAATACGCCAAGACGGCATGGCATTTTGTGTTTAGACGCTATTCCTCAGGAAGCTAGTTTTGCATATTAGAGACTAGAAACGAAAAAAAGTCAAGTCAAAGTCTTAAAGACACCTTTCAATTTAAAACTAAAAATAGGGAGATGTATTGCATAGTTAGTTAAACAACTTAATAATTTCGCTGTAAATTTATAGTAATTAAAATAACAAGTATTTGAAGTAATTGTAATGCTCGGTGAACAGATTTATATACGATATTTCAAAATCAACAAACCAGAAAACTTGAAAAAAATAGTTTTGTACCGTCAGAAAAAAAAGATATTTTAATTTTCAATCTCCGTTGCAAAAGTTGAATAGTATAAGTTGGAATGCATTATTGGTTTGTAGTGCTTGTTTTATATTTTTTTGTACTTTCTTTGATATAGGCTGTACGTTTAGTAGGAATATGTCTACAGCCTTTCTTATTACAAAACATGCTTACATTTAGTATGAATTATTCTAATTTTTCTTTGCGTTTTTACATGTGAATGTAATTATCCGTATGATCGTTACTTAAATACGTTGCCATCTCTCTATGCCCTTCGCCATTGGACCATAGAAAACTCAGAAATCGCACGTAACCCGTCTTCAAATTTATATACTTTTGCGGCGGTGAGCGTGAGGTATTTCTCAATACCGGCCCAATCCGGCTACATTGTAGCATTACATTTTGATCGATGTGTGGCTTTTTATTTTATTTTTTATTAAATTGATCACTAGCCATCAGGTAAGTCGACTGTGTGTCTGAGCGCACGCACACGCACATTCACACGATTTCCTTCCTCCCCTTGCCTTACATACCTGCATTGTCTCCTGCACATTCACAAAGCATGTCGGTTGCGAAGACTGTCGACAGGTGAGGTAGGTACCTCGGACACTACCTGATCAATCTCCTCACAGTATATCAGTTATTGTCTTCCCAACGGGTAACGACCTACATCCTTCCATATGTGTTTTTCCCATACAATGACAAGTAAAATTTATTGGCATAGATTTAGTTTAGTCATTTTTTTTACTGACTGTACATAAGGTGAAACATCACGATGGTATCATACACAAGCCATTCCGCTTCCGTTTCAGCTTTCAAATTAATACCGACTCATAGGTTTTTATTTGATTGTATTAATCTCTTTTTCAGTTCTGAAAATGACATATTTATAAAGTTTCGGTATATTGGCGGGGATTTAAGACTAGGTCTTTTCAAATACTATGAAAGTAAAAGTTATAGGTATAGCTAAAAATTAGTCGTATTTTTTTTTACTGACGGTACATAAGGCGAAAGATCACGATAGAATCATACATAAGTACGTGCAAATAATTTTATTCCAAAACGTTCCTGGCCCGACCCTACGCGTGATAATGCATTATTTATACCACCTAAGACATCCAAAATGAATGCAGGTAACGAAAAAGAAGGTAGAAAGGCACCATCTTCTTTTGTCTCATCGACAAAACGTGCCTTCTGAATAAATAACAGAAATAAAAATCCTATAAATATTGAACAGTCGTATTTTACACTTTACGAAGATCCCTATAACTAAGATATATTATGACTGCGTTGCTGGATGTTTTTTCGGTGATGTTTTGCCGAATCTTTGTTTGTAAACGATGTGGATACAATGCGGTGGTTTTTACTCGTTTTTCCTCACAAAAAATCTTTGGGGGAGACATAACGTATAAAACAGATGACATTACGTTTCGGCGTGGCGAAATTTTTTATCCGCTTGCGGCGAGTCGGTTTTGCTGTAAGTTTTTTCATACCTAATAGTCCATTCGGCAAATCCATATCGCATAAATGGTTGGTAATTGTAATGACATAAGCGTACAATTTATCACAAAAAGTTCATGAGGACATGAGATTGATACGTGTAGGAAATGGGAATAAACCAAATTTTTTTGGTGAATCTATATGATGTAGCTTTACTTTGACGAGGAATTTTATAGATGGCTGTATCTAATAAGCTTAACTTAGTAAAAGTTAAAACTAAAAGTAACAGCTTAGATTGTATCTGTCCCCATTTGATGTTGATGTAATTGACCCAGTCAAATCTATCTATATCTATAATTATTATAATACAGTGTCCTCAAAATCTGCTGAACGGATTCTCATGCGGCTATCACCAGTGGATATAGCGATTCCCGAGGAAGGTTTTAGTATATATTTTGTTAAGATAATATTTTGTTCACGGGCTTCGTCGTGGCTGATTGCTGGTATATTCATTAAGAACAATTTAACGCATTAATAAGACTTTAGTATTACTTGTTTACATGTAGAAGGAGGTAGTAACATGCTACACACACATACACTCACATCTTCATGCCAGTTTCCTATTGATTCTTAGTGTTGCATTGTACATGCCATGCTGCATGGCAGCTTTATTGAGCAGGCATGACCTGCGTAGTACCTCTCGTACACATGACAGACACCTCTGTATATTATCAGCTATGCAGTTTGCAAGTTTGACGCCTTATGTTATACAAACATAAACAATAAACTTGAGATCATTGAAAATTCTATTGCGTTTCATCATCATCATCCCCATGATCAACCCTTATCGGTCTCAAGACCGAACGCCAAGACGACTGATCTCCCGCTACTCACTTCCATCCCGGAGAACGAGTTCTCACGTGGCCAACACTTACTTTTCCTAAGCGAGGTCTCAAGACCGAACGCCAAGACGACTGATCTCCCGCTACTCACTTCCATCCCGGAGGAAGAGTTCTCACGTGGCCAACACTTACTTTTCCTAAGCGAGGTCTCAAGACCGAACGCCAAGACGACTGATCTCCCGCTACTCACTTCCATCCCGGAGAACGAGTTCTCACGTGGCCAACACTTACTTTTCCTAAGCGCGGCCTCTATCCAGAACTTTAGTGGCCCATCTACCATCTATTCTTCTGAGTGTGCGACCAGCCCATTGACACTCCAGCGAGCCCATTCTTTGCGTGATATCGGATATTTTAGTTCTATGTCTTATGACTTCGTAAATAATGTATTTGTGTTTTAATCAGAAGTACCATGTTGCATTGCAGTCTAATTTAGCCGGTGCGACTGGAGAGGTACCTCTAGCTCACATGTTAACGCCGTAAAGTAACAGATATATTATCGCGCTTTGTATGGTTTCTGAGTTGCTGGTGATCCCTTGGGGGGTCTGGGGTAAAGGAAGACATCTGTATATGTGGATGTTACTGCATCGGTAGTCACCAAATGGCTCCGACTACTCGTTTGCCCTCGAACGCTTAAAAAAAGTAACAATTTAATCGAGCCTGTTTAAAATATAGTGTTCTTTCAGAGAAAGCCCTAAGAGCATTGATTTGAAATTTGCCTGATCGAACTTCGCTATTGAGATAAAATTTTAGTTGCTGCAGCCGTTTCTAAACTCATCAATATTCTATATCGCTGAAACAATAAAAATATCTCTTATTTCTGCGGGGACCGCCAAAAAAATCGTTGACAGCTTTAAAGCCGGGTCGTCGATTTTACATTTCAATCAATATTTCATCGTCACGTGGTTTGTGAAATAAACGCAGCTTTTATGATTTATTTGGTTTTTTATTTGTAGGCAAAGCGAGCGAAACGGATCTATTGACTATTGTCTACCGGCACCACATTTTTTTCTTAAATAGGATTGACCCATCACTCTTTACCATCGTTGGTAGTCCTGTTTAGACAGGACCAACATACACCGCCTTTGATATAATCTATGGGAGCCCGAAGGAAAAGCTAAAACTATATTGGGCAACGAATTAGATAATCACTAGAAAATGGGAGTAGAACGTAATGCCAATTTATATCCCCAGTCAAAGCGGAGACAATACAAGGTGCAATGTTTTTTTTATACAATAAGAGGAGCAGACGAGCCACCTTTGTGACTACCGACGCCCATGAGATGTTCATGATCACATAATTATTATGCCTTTGCGTTGCCCTCCTTTCTTCCCCCACACAATGCGCCACAAGTCGAAAAAAAGAGAGGGAATCTAGGTAAAGCTATGCATGATAAACACTAATGTCATCACAGGACATTCAACTATATCTTTATACGTATAAATGTTTTTAATTTACTGGAGCACTTCACCACTTTCTGTGTCAACGCTGATAAGATAAGCACAAACCTAATAGGTCCAGGAAGAAGTAGGGCCTTGCTGCATAGGCGGTAGTGCCATGCATGTTGCACGACACTACATCCTCCTATGCAATGGAATTGGACCGGCATTGACCGGATCTTCCTTGTCGCGTTTCGTGCGGCTTGCGAGTAGTCGGTGGCCCATTCTTTGGGGGACGGGAATTAGAGCAACGTGTCGAAATAGTAATTATGTGGATGTTCCTGGGCGTCGGTAATCGTGAGAAGGCTCCGATTTCTCGTTTGCCCCCTATTCTATAAAAAAAGAATATTCCGTAAAAAAAATAATGGTTCCATGGTGTAACGCAGTATGCAACTAATACTTTCAATAAACCCAAGATCGCTCAGCGATCTTTAGTTTATTTAAAGCACTTCCTTTATCTTTAGTTGATTAACAACTGCAATGTCATATTTCAAATGAATTTTCATCAATTGTAAAATATAGGACAGTCAGCTCGGAATTACTCCGAGTATTAATAGACACTGGATGGTCAGGCCATAAAAGATTCAGACACGGTTCGCTAAAATATCGCCACTTCGATTAAATGTCCGCCCCAACACTGATTTGCAATTAGCTTGACCTCTATCATATCTAAAGATTATTTCAGTTCTTTGATCAGAGAACATAATAGAAGTTTGACATTTATACTTTTGTACAAAATGTAAATTGGATTTATAACGAGGAATGGAAATAGGAAATATTTTTTACCATGAATCATCATCACCCTCATTATCAGCCCTTATCGGTCCACTGCTGGACATAGGCCTCTCTCAATGAACGCCAAGACGACCGATCTCCTGCTACTCGTATCCATCCCGACCGGCTACTGCACGGAGATCGTCTTCCCGCCTGGTGAATGGTCGACCAACACTTTTTTTTTCTAAACGCGGCCTCCACTCCAGAACCTCACTGGCCCATCTGCCATCTGTTTTTATGAGTGTGTGACCAGCCCGAATGGAAAATATATATTTTTTTAATATCTATTATCTTATCTATACGTATATTATAGGGTCGAATGAAATAAAATTGAGTGTAATCTGTGTTACATTACGTTCACAAGAGTCTTAGGGAAACTCAAATCACACAGTGTCGTTCTGGCACCCATCCTGAGCAGTCGTGCCGTGCCGTGCTCTGAGCTCAGCAATCTCAAACCTCTCTGATCGCTATTGTTGTTAGTTTTTTGGAACAACATCATTCCGATAAATTTATTGCGAATATTCATACCTGAAAAAAGGGTACTTTCGTTTTGAGTAATCGTGCATATTTGGTTTATTAATAACCCTATGGTGCGGGTTTTTGTTGCGCAATTTCACTAGTCGACGAGCGAATACTCCTATTAATGAATCGCGTTGTATATAGTTTCCTCCGAGGGAACTGTAGAGACATTGCGAAAGGCGAACTGCGTAAGTCAATGATATTTTTACATACACTTGGTAGGCTAACATTTAAACACACCTGGGGGAAGTAGTTGATTCCTTGTGTGTTTATATAAACAGATGCCCAGAACATAGAATAGACTAGCCTTAATCATGAACACGTCAGAGTTACAGGCCCTCGTGTCCTTCTTCCTAGGTCGCCGCCCGGACTGTATAGAGGAGTTCCGAAAAATTCGTGCCATACATATCCTGCGAAAGTCGACCAGGGAACCACCATGTCCGCCTATCCACTTCTACGACCGTGGAATTTCGGACAACGGTGGCCA
Source organism: Eumaeus atala (assembly GCA_017140195.1). Taxonomy (NCBI): domain Eukaryota; kingdom Metazoa; phylum Arthropoda; class Insecta; order Lepidoptera; family Lycaenidae; genus Eumaeus; species Eumaeus atala. Next base: position 656,428 of record JAFELO010000264.1, on the reverse strand, counting down.
CTAATTTCTAAACAACCGCGTAATCGTGCCCGACTCCACGGTCAGCATCTCCTTAGAGGAGGGAATATCCACGGAGTCCGACATGGACGGTAAATTCACAGAGGTCACTTTCAATGAAACCCAGAAAAGAAAAAGGCAGCAAGCCAACACTGCTTCTTCCAGTGATTCTTTAAGCCAAACACCTCCAGCCAAAGTGTCGCAATTGTTGCACCCCGCGGCCAAAGTCAACCCGGTCCCCGCGGCGAAATGAAATCGCCAATCAGCGGTACCCTCCGTCACCCGACTGACTAATTGTATTCAGGATACCCCCGAACGCGAGCCTGTCGCCCCCTTCAGATAACATAATGGACGCGACAGTCGCGCCCAAATCAACACCTAAAACGTAAAAGTCCTATCATAGTGCATGACCGTCTGCCCGACAGACTGCCTGGAATTTAATTTCCAGTATTTTAAATGACAGGGCCATAACGTTTAAGGAAGCCAAGTACTGCAACCCCGGTATCCACGTACAAGTGGATAACTCAAAATACCACCGCCGGTTAGCGGGTTTCGTATAATAGGCTTATAGACTATATATTCCTACGTGCTAGGCGAGCTAGAACTACAAATTGTCATTGTTGGAGTTCCCAAGGAATTCACGACAGAGGAAGTTTTAGCAGACCTCTTACGACAGCGTATTCCGGTTTCCCAGGTACGTTGGATGTTAAGCCTAAGTACAAAAATTATATTCAATAATGTTCTTTGCGTCCTGTCCCTAACACCAGAAGGCACAGCAATATACAACATTCGCGAGGTTTGTAACTTAATCGATATATCCGTTTAGTCCCCACGTAAACGCACCTATCCCGGGCAGTATCATAACTGCCAGCAATACGGAGATTCTGTGCATAAATGCTATACGCGGTCCCGATCCTGTAAATGCCTGGGAGACCACCAAACTAGGGACTACCCACGCACGATCACGACTGATGATCCGCCGGCCTGGTGCCTCTATCGAATCGAATGCCATGTAGCTAATTATAGGGGATTCCTCAAGACGCCTAAGCCATATAAAAAATGTCACAAGAGCAGTGCAAAAAAAAAAGAAGGCGCGCAACCGCGACACCGTCGGAAAAATATGTAACGCCCCGTCAAGCCCCCCCCCCCCACAGTCACCACCACAAACTTCTATGCCACAACAACTATTGTTGCGGACATACGTTCCGCTCCCACAGGGGTTGTCTGTGGAACTCTACCAAGGGCACAACTCTTGTCCGTACGCTCCACACATAAATGATGTTAGGGCAAACGCCGAACTCATTTATGAAATGTCGAGTCATTTACATATTGATACAAAGGTTATAAACGCCATAGGTCACATCACTCGCTATGGAAATGAACTCGATTGCCCTTCGACCGCCCTTAGCGAGAACATAGTCCTGGTCAATAAGTCCAGAAAAACCGAAACGCCGCTTAAATGGCCACCACAGCAGGAATTAAGCCCCGTTCCCTCGGGATAGTCAAATGCGAACGGTATCGAGATCTGTGTTTTCTCAAAGACACATAATATCCACGTCCTACTATTTCAGTATACGTTTCTAGAGCTGTTTCTGTGTATTACATACAGATCCCAAAATCCGCCATTATTAATTATTTCGGAATGACAGGTTGCAATCCCAAAAAGGTGCCGCCTTTATGTTATAAGAAACATATATGCCATCTGTTATAAGAAAGCGCTCGAAAGTGTCCCTCTGGACCCACCCAATGTAGACGACTTTATCTGTTTTCAGGAGTTTTCCTGTGCAAACTATGCATGTCAGGTCATCGGCCTATCATGCTAGTCCCTGAATACCAACCATCTGGAAAACCTATTTTACATAGCGACATGAAAACGGTAATAGGTTCAGATCCATAAGTAATTATAGAGAGCGATTTCAACAGTGGCCATACCGGCTGGGGGATTTCAGCACGACCCCCAACGGTACAAGGCTTGCTCAGATCATCTACACAGTATAAATTGTGCTATTTTCCCTAACAGGACCTACCCGTTACGGTTTCACAGAGCGTAACGGCGGGCCCATCCAATGCCCCAGTTTCTAGATTTTGCCGTCGTGAAAAGCATCTCACTCAACGTCAGTCGGAATGAGATATTACACGACCTAGACTCAGACCACAGGCCAGTAGTATTCTACTTTAATCCCCGTGAAAATATCGTTTTCACCAAAATGATTATCGACTACACCGTTCCTGTCTGGTATGGACTATCTGGTAGAGCCTGGTGAAGCTGCCATCGTGGTAGCCACCCATCTCATTAACCATATCTGTATCACATCCGAAAGGTCCACCTAAGAGATTGCAATGACCCACCATTTTGATGTTTCCCGGAAGATAAAAAAGACTTAATTCGCATAAAGAACTGCGTGAGACAAGAATATGACCGGGATCCGTCCGAAAGTTACAAACATACCCATCGAATTCTCAAAAGAGAAGAAACAATCGATATAGATTTATTTCGCATTGGGGGATGGAATCGTTACCTACTTAACATAGCCTCTTCTCGTACGGTCTTTTGGGACGTCACTCGGGCCCTAAAGACCGAAAGCCGGCCAACTATGTCCCCGCTCATCCCACATAATCTTCCTCCTGCAATAGACGATGATGAGAAAGCCGAGATGCTAGCCGAAATGCTATCGGAGTACTTTGCAACTAATCCCGTTTCACGTAGCACATCGGGAAGTTGAGCACCGCCTTTCATTACCACCAGAAGGTGGCGCTATACGTCGTACCACTATAGGCAAAGTGAAACTCTTCATCAAAAATCTCGTCCCTACGCGGTCCCTTGGACCAGACGTTATCACAAACAAAGTGCTTGATTTGAATGATGCCTGATTTGCCAACCCAATCGTCCCCCGTAGGAGTCCCCCAGGCCTCTGTGTATTATCCCCAACCGTGTATAACCTATACACTAGCGATATCCCACAATATCCCAGAGGTTGAGCTGGCGATGGCCGCAGACGATACCACCCTGTACACGAGTCTAAGTTCAGTCAGGGTATCCCGCGCTAATCTCCAGCGGGCTGTTACTGCGCTCAGCGATTAGGTCGCACGATGGAGAATAGAAGTCAACTCTGAAAAGAGTAGTACTACACACTTCGGTGGCTCAGCTATTGGCTGCATTAGGCACAATAACAATAGCGTGGCTGGCTTTGTATATCATGGCCCCAGTAACCCTCTACGGTACACAAACATCCCGAGTAAATACTGTGAATTGTTTCGGAATCATTCATGATTGTGCTCTCACCTTCAATGGGAATAAAGCGCGATACGTCTTACATACGCTTTATTACCTAATAAATGCTAGACGTAAGATGTCTCTTAGAAACAAGTATACGCTCTACAAAGTCAGAATCCGCCCCGTCTGTCATATTCCAGTGTAGTTTTACTCACGCTAGAGCCTCTCACATAGAGATCTTGCAAAATGTACAAAATCGCTTCCTGCGAATGGCCATCGGCTGTTCGTGGTACATACGCAATCTCGACTTACACAAGGAATTTGAATTGCCCTCTATCTCTATCTATCACTTCAAATTTATATCAACTAAGTATTTCGATCGGGTGCCTCGACACACAGTCAGTCAGTCGACGACAGTCCGAACGACACCTTCAGAGTAGGAACGAATTCCAACACGAGTCGCGATTTGCTTAGCTCAAATAATACCGCAGTATCAGTTAGGTATTCCGAAACTTCCGCACGCGAGCTCTTTCACCCATCTGAGGGAGAAGGGGGCCTGTCCTGATCACCATTCATGGCCCAAATATTCACGTCATTTATCAAGATAATTAATAATAAAATTATATTCATGAAGTCGGTGCCAATGACAGACATATAACATTATGCATTATTAAATAACATAAAGCATCAACAGCACTACTTGACGAGTAGGTCTTAGGCCCTGTTTCTTACATTATTTTTTCTATCATGAGGGGGCAAACTACCTACCGACGCCCATGGGTATTCGCATGATTGTTGCGCAGTTGCGTAACACCCCATCATCACCAAACCCCTCATGGGCGACCAGCTACTCACAAACCGCACGAAACGCGATATCGACAATGTGACTTTACGCCGGTATTGTAACATAAATAATTCGCGAAGTTTTGATTGTGATAATCATATCTCTCCCTGTCATTAACACTACTATACTGATATAAATGGTTATTCACTGTTATAAAACTGAAAAGGCTGCTGCGTTTGTACCCGCGCACTAGGTACTTGACCCCCTTCGCAAGGGGCGCATGTTTTTAATATAGAGTTGCGAGTAGCTACTCTTAATTGCACACTATTAAATTTTGTTTTAAAACTAATTTTATTTTATATTTAGTTATCTCCGCCGTCTTTGCTCGCGTCGTCACTAAGTCTTCGTGGAGGCGAATAATACAATTTTACTTATTGAGGTTAAAGGTACCCAAAAAAAATTGAGACAGAGGAATAACACTAACTATAATAATATTATATATTTTTCATTCACTCATCATCAGTCCCGGACCGGCTACTGCACGGAGAAAGTCTTCCCATCTGGTGAACGGTCTATATATATGTATATATGTTTAGGAAAACGTCGTGACCAGATGGGAAAATCATCTCCGTGTAGTTCTGGACCGGGATGGATGATGATGATGTCTTGGCGATGAAAAATGATAATATTACAACTGCAATTGCTTCAGTATAGCAGAATCGGGTCGGTACGGCGGCAAAATATCTGATCTCAAATCAATACTGGCACAAAGTGATATATCTACTTTCTGTTGACGACTTTCGTAGGGCTCATAAGAATCCATCAGGGGACATGACGTCACATATGGCCAATCGAACTGCTCTATCAGCCTCTGCTATATTTAAACCATCGTGTATATGTCGTAGTCGTATTGTGCAAATCGCCGTATAACATTACGGCTAGCCATTATGAGAAAGATAGGTTCGAAGGTTTGATAGGTTCGTGGTTAGGCTTTTTTTTATTTGCACTGAAAGCACTGGGCCAAATTTTATAATTGTATCGATCAGTATCACTGCCTGAAATCAAGATATTCAATTTGGCTAAACACCAACCGCCACATTTAAGTACGTCTCGCAATGACAATCTGGCTAATCGTTGGCCCGTCACAAAACAAGACGGCCCTTAAATGTACTTCAAGCGCTTAACGGTTTTTATATAAATGGGACGCCCTCACCTTTTTATATTCGTTACAACTAATGATCGCACATAGCTCGGAATTCAATTTCAATAAAAAACAAATAACCATTTCATTTCGAATATAGTTTTACTGTGTATTACTCCAATACACTAATAATTTTACGAAGATGTAGTGCCATGCTGCATGGTATGGGGGTGGTAGTGCCATGCATAGTGCATGACACTATATTCGCCTATGCGACGGAATTGGGCCGGCACGACCGGGGAGATACACCTCGCTCATATAATACTGCCGTAAAATGACATCTTCAGTGTCACGTTTCGTGCGGCTTGTGAGTAGCCGGTGGACCAGGGGTGGGGGGAAGGAGGTCAATGGATCGGCATAGTAATTACACGAATGTTCACAGTAGTTGTAAACGTATCAATAAACACTAAGATGATAGAACCTCACATACAACCTACCAACAATACAACACGTTGTGTCGTTGTTATTGCATGTGTAAACGTTTGATAACGCTTGCAATGCTCGAACGGTTCTGGTTAATTTGCATTTGGGGTTCTAAAATAGATATTTGCAAATTTTGCTTTACTGACATGTTTATTTATGTCACCAACGGTGGGTAATGTTTGCAGTTAATTATGTTAATGGATTGCAGTTTAAACACAGTCTTGTCTCTGGTTGTTTGCTCTTTGAGTTCCGGAATATTTGGAACTGCAGCTGGTTTCGGTTTACCGTAACTGAGACGTGATTGTGTGGACATTTGAGTTTGTTTGAATTTGTCAAGTTGTGTGCTGTGTTTAATTTTTGTGATGCTCAAAGTTATAAGTTGCTTTTAGTAGTATAACCTTGGTACATTTTATTTTTGCAGTGGTTGCTGACGCATTGACAAATATTGATTGAAACTTTTTTAATTGATTTATTTTCGGCCCTATCGCAGGAATTTTTAGATACACGTGTACAATGGCCCCACCTACTAACAGATATTAATAAAAAATGTCACTAGCATTCTTTACAGAACAGACAAACAGTCTTCTCTCTTTAAGTACCGGATTTTCTTACTTACTTCGGAAAATTTTGCATTTTTTCATGGGTCAATAAACTAGTCGTTTTGAACGTTACATTAGGTCTTTACATATGAAATTGGCGTTTTGTTTGGGTGAAACAAAGAGACGAATATTTTTAATATAAAATATTTAATTAATCAAAATTGTTTTCTATGCACTTTTGCCATCTTATGGAATCAATGAAATCTTTAAAGGCGATTTGGACTGCCCCATTAGAGTTGTTTTTTTCCCTTGCAGGACGTTATCAAATTTTTGAAAGAAAATACTAATCTATTGGAGCAAGGTCCGGGGAGTACGGAGGATTTCTTAGACTTTCCAATTGCAGCTCTTCTAACTTGGTAGCCGTCTGTTGCGCAGTGTATGGTCTAGTGTTGTCGTCAAACAGCAGTGGTGTGGAGAGATTGACCACTAGCTTTTCCGTCATAGTTTGCAATTGATGAAAATGGTCATCAGCCGTAATAGTAAGGCCAGATTTGAGAAAACTTTAATGAACAATACCACCACTAGCCCACCAAACGCTTACAAGTAAACTTTTTGTAGTTAATTTTGAGCGCTTCCGATTATCTTACAGAATCTATTTTCCATCACATGATTCGGTTTAAAATACCTTCAATATTGCGCCGGTTTAGTAGTGTAACGCAGCAGTTGACGCGTATTTGCCGGTTTGCTTCAGCCAATTCGTGAGGTAACCTACCTCTCGCACATATGACACTGTCGCAAAGTGACGGCTGTGTTATGTGTGACAGCTACCGAGTAATCTGCGGTTTATGAGTTTCCAGTGCCGTGTTTGGGAAGAGAATGGAAGGAGAGCAATACTTCATAATACTTATAGAAATAAAAATATATCTATTTCTGCATTTCAGAATCATCATCAGATACAGGTATGTACCACTTACGACTACTACGCATATGTCCTTCCCGGCAGTGCCAGCCCAATTCCACTGCAATGCCACTGCACACCATCTCCAACTTGCACGGACCAAGACGTTAATGAAAGCGCTTGTATGACGACGGACACTTTTATTTATTGCCACAATGTAGCCTTTGGTAGAAAGCTGGTACCAAAATCGTCAAACTGTAAGTGGTGCAGCGACAACTAAGGTGTCTTACGCCGGGAGATCCGTAGGACTAGGCCGGGAAGTCCGTAGGGCCAGGCCAGGAATTCCGTAGATAAAAAAATACGCAGAATAGGAATACATTAATTGACGACACTTACTCAATTACATGAAACGAGCCAGAATTTGGTAACATACATTTTTCAAATTTCTTTTTATCGTGCCACTGTCCTACTAGCAAAAAGAAATCGTTAAAAATCATCGCGAACCGACTAGATATTGAAGTTCTGTGATCTGAGGAACTTTTAATTTAGGAAAAAAGTGGGCATCAGTGGACGTATTTCTTTTAAGTTGTGGTATGGTGTGATATACCATGAACTTAAACCAAATAGCTTTATAGGCAACAGGTCACATACAACTAGAAGTTAGAAGTCACAACTAAAACATACCTCAATGCGCTGACCCCAAATATCACGAGAACTCGACAACGACTATCATCGAGAAGGGACACTAAAGTCATTTTTTAATAGGAGGCAAACGAGCAATCGGACCTTTTTAGGCCTACCGACGCCCATGAACATCCGCATAATTACTATGCCAATAGGTAGCCCTACTCTCCCCTCACCCCTAATGGGCCAACGGCTACTCATAAAACGCACAAAAAAACAACACTGAAGATGTCACTTTACGACAGCATTATGTGAGCGAGAGGTACTTCCCTAGATCTATAATGCATGCACTAACTCCTCCTACGCAGCATGGCACTACCTCTTCCTATAATTTCATTTGAACCTGCAAACGCACCTGCTTCCTATTTACCCACTCCAGACGAATTAATTAATACAGTCCATTTACTGTCAATTGAAAAATCTTCCGGGGCTGATAAAATATCTAACATAATAATTAAACAAGCCTGTATAGCCGCCAGCTCCTCTCTATTAATTGTAATCTATCGATGTATCTCCCGAAATTATGGCAATCCGGTGGGATACAATTTATTGGTAAACTAGGCAACAAACCCTCAATCAAACCCAAATCATACACCTTTTTTTTAAATTTTGTTGAACAGCTAGCAATGTTCACTGTTAATCGAATAATCCCGGGAGGGATCCATAGAAAATAATACGGTTTCACCGCTGGGTAATCAACAGTAGATTCCGCCATCGTAGTAAGGAAAACAGTAGCTCTGTCAGATGCTACTTACGTGGGGGGAATATCCCTCAATATATCATGTGCATTTGATAATGCCTGGTGCCGTTCTCAACAGGATGCTACTCGAATATCTATTCCTTGATATATTCCAACCTCACAAATGGCACAGCCAAACTGGGGTTCGGCCACTTATCGTGTACGAAAATTTAACACGAGGCTGCGCACAAGGCTCTGTACACACCTTGTATAGCCTTATATTGGAATACTGGACTGATGATGATGATTTGACGGCATGTTTTCTTTGCCGCTTCCGGCGTTATGTATATGAGTAGGATACGCAGATAATGTACTTCTTATTAGAAGTGAATCATCTGCGTATGTGAATGTGACGAATACGAACAAACTGCACGTACGAGGGTGGATCTAAAAGTTCTAAGCCCGACCAAGAAAATGAAAAAAAAGTGGATCTAAATTTATTTTTATTTTTTGACATAGTCTCCATCTAGTTCAACACAGTTCTTCCACCTGACCTGCAACTTGTTTATCCCATCGAAAAAAAGATTCCGAAAGGTCGGTGAAATAATCGTTTACTGCGTTACTAATATCACCTCATCTTTGGTCAAAAATTTCGAGCCACCCAAATGTTTTTTTTTTAATTTGGAAATAAATGATAATCCAAGGGGGCTAAATCCGGCGAATAAGGTGGGTGGGGCAGCAATTCGTAGCCACAATCATGAATTACAGACATTGTTTCAACCGAAGTGTGAACATGTGCATTGTCTTGATGAAACAAGACTTTCTTACGCAACATTCCCGGCCTTACTTCTTTTATTTCTTCCCGGAGTCTTCGAAAAAGGTTACAATAATAACTAGAATTTATAGTTTGACCTTTCGGTAAATAATCTACAAAAATAATGCCCTTCGCATCCCAAAAAACAGAAGCCATGACTGTTAGTCGACAAAACGACCTTAGTCTTTTTCGGTGTAACAGAGTCTGATCTTTTCCACTGTTTCGATTGTTGCTTTGATTCAGGAGTATGGTGGTGAGCCCAGCTTTCATCCATGGTTAGAAATCTAGACAAAAAAATCTCGGGATCAGTCTCAAAAAGTTCCAAACAGCGTCGCGAAATTGTGTATCGAACTCGTTTTTGTTCAGGTGAAAGCAACCTCGGGACCCAGCGAGCAGAAACCTTATGGAACCCCAACTCTTTCGTTATTATGTGTTGCACCCGGCCATAACTAATGTTCTTTATCTCAGCTATCTTATCAATGGTCAAACGTCGGTCATCCAGTACGAGATCAAAAATTTTACCGATGTTTTCTTTCGTGGTAGAGGATGTAGGTCTTCCACTCCTAGGATCATCTGTAATGCTCTCACGACCGCGTTTTAACTCAGCTACCCACTTCTTGACACTGGAATACCATGGAGCAGACTCCCTCAAAGTGCTCACCATATCTTGATGGATGTCTTTTGGTGATAGGCCTTTTTTATTGAGGTACTTAATGACTGCACGGTGTTCAATTTTCTCCATTATTGAAAATTGCGTCAGATTGCTTCAAACAAATAATCACAGAAAATTTGTATTGTGCAGTATCGGAATGAAACTGCGCACAATAAATCAATATGACACGTACTAACAAATGACGGTAGATTTAAAAAGATGTCATAGCTCCATGTAGGTTAGGCCACGAACTTTTAGATCCTCCCTAGTAATATCTTGTGGGAGTATAGTATGGTTATTTGGGGGTATAGTCTTTGGCTAGATGAGCTAATTATAATGCTTGATAAAATTCGTAGTGTTACTGGAGTAGTTTTCTATGGTGATCTCGTGGACAACGTGAGAAATTTTCGTGCTTTCAAAGAATATTTTCATAAATATAAGCAGCAAATATACATAATATCTCATTCATAGTAATATTCCAAATAAAATGAGTAATTCCAAATAAAATATGAGTAATCAATATTAACATATCACCTATTTATGTCTATAAACTTATCTCCGTGTTGCATAATAGTTGGGCTTCACCTGGCTGCCCTCTATATTCTCGGCTTGTATAAGTCATTGCAATGTTGTACTGTTCCACTTATTTCTGATTAAATTCGTTGCGGGTCCCAAGATAATTTTCGCTTTTCACTCGAGCTCCCTGCGATCATATCAATGGGTTCATTGTGGATGCCTCTGTCGATGCTGTAGACACAGGAGTAGCAGTGAAGAGAATGAGTAGTGGGCCTACCTTTTTGGTAAATAGTTCTAAAATTGAATTTGTTGGTGCCCTTCGAAGCAGTAAATAATAATAAGCATTTCCGTCCCGTGGGCGGTAGCTATAAAAGGGCGTAATATGTATCTTTATTGGTTCATAAACATTATGACGTATTTACCTAGGCCTAGAAAATGCTTTATCGTTAATGATGCAATAACCATTCGAAGGGTTGCCCGTCATTGCTATTATAAATTTACGGAAGGAAAATTTTAACAACCGCCTGCATGTTGCTGTAAAGCTCTATAGTATAATTAGAAATATTGGTTAAGTTAAGGGATAAAGATAACACTGGGCCTCTTATAACTTATACTTTACTAACTATTAGTATGTTAAATCGTCGGATAAATAAACCTTACTGTATTTTATATATAAAATTACTAGATATTACTAGTTAATCTATTTTCCAGCTGGCAGCAATAATGATAAATATTTTTTTAGAGAACGTACGTTCTCTGAAAATATATTTATATATAAAATTATATAAAATATAAAATTACAAGTTATATTATACAAAATTACTAGTAGAATCTAGTAATTTTATTTTCCAATAATGCAATTATAGAAATAGAAATAAGTAATAGTAAGAGCCATGACTCATTGCAGCCGAATTACAACTCTAGATCACATAACACTACCGTGAAATATCGAGTCTGGTGTCGCGTTACGTGTCTTTTATGAGTTTCCAGAGGTCCAGCGGATGGGAGGAGGAAAGGAGGGCAACGCTAACTATAAATAATGCGGATGTTTATGGGTGGTAGGCATCAAAGGCTCGAACTCCTCGGTTGCCACATTATATTATAAAAAAGATGCCAAAATTAATTCACATAACCACAGGCTGTGTATCTTTATATCACCGTCTACATATTATTGGAATTTATAGAATGTGAAGGCATTTCAAATTTGTTACGTTTTTTTTCCTTTTTGACTGCTCCATGCTGACGGAAATGTCCAGTGCAGCTTCATCGGTTAATATAAGATACATCGGGCGACGGTCTAGATGATATTGCGGTCGATAGGGGGATAGACTACATTCCCACAGGTCGGAAGAAAGCATCCCGATAATTATTTAAGATTAGCAGAATTAGCTATTTCTTTCCTGTCCGAGGGGACCGGGTCCCCTCCCCTGACCTGGCAACTGACGCGCGGCAGCTAAAGTTGGCCTTGCATATATAATAATTATATATTAATAATATTACGACATATATTTATAATAATGTGACCACATTTTAAGTGTAATTCTAATTAGGGGCAGTTGAGCAGTCGAAAAGCAGATAATTACGAAGACGAAGGTACATTAAATAAGTATTAAATATCAAATTGTATACATCAAATGATGCCAAAGCTAAGGGAGGTAAATGAGAAATTTCCCTTCAACTAAACACGGGGTGATATCAAATGTATTGCAATTAAAAGTGGCGAAGTTATAATGAGAGTTGGATCAGAAAGTCTATACCCACGTTAATATACAAGTGTAAACAGTTCCAGAACATTCGCAAGATAAATTAACGAGTTTCTATAATTATATTTATTAATATGTATACATGATGGTTGTATTTGTTTAATTAATCCATATTTTCTTTAATAGAACTGATTTGATCACTATAGATTGAACTAAGTGCGACCACTATTTAAGTAAAGCACCGCATGCGATTATACTGAAAAGAAATAATTTTATCTTAAATTTTATATTACACGTAGTTTCATGAAATATACAGGAATAATACCTGCACTACAGCACCGATATTAATTACATTTCACACTGTCATGCAACTAACAACAACCGTTATGTGTATCCGCCTAACTTAACACCTTGAGCGCTACGGAGAACACCGGGGAATCTCATTTTTTCCTCCGGCGTTCAAAGGCTATATTTTTAACGCCACAGCAAAGTGTGGCCTCGTCACATGAATATACTGTACTTATTTAATATGATTAAACTTCATTTGATCCGAGGATCAGCTAGTCACTGCAATATTTTTTATAAATTAAGTACCTAAATAAAACCTTTTTTTTTTTTTGGTTTTACAAATACACGAACAATAGAATAGACACTATATTAGACTAGAGAAAGCTAGATATAGAAACAAGGGAATCAACAGGTAGTCCTTACATGTTAAGAAAAGTGCAAAACCCAACTTTTTTAACTATTCAATTGCTTCACCCAGCCCACTGAACACAGCTACCATGTTGAGGCTATATGCATTAGGTATTATTATTATGTGACCGTACAAATGGGCGTGGAACAAGCTCCGGGCCCCGTCAGCCCCCATCACGGAGATCTCTCGTCTCGTTCAGCATCTGGAGGAGGGCGGGACGGGGACTCTCACAGTTTGGGTTCCGGGCATGCCGGTCGACTATCGATGCCCTCAAGCGCCTGCGGGCGGTGACGGGTGAGGCGGAACGCAGGGGGGAGGTGGTGGTCACTGTGTCGTTGGGCATCGCCAACGCTTTCAATAGTTTCCCGCACATCGTGATACGGGAGGCACTGAAATTTTTCAAGGTGCCTACCTATCTCGTGAGGCTGTTGGAGGCATATCTCTTCGATTGCAGAGTGGATCTCGAGAACCGGCCGGGGTCCGTGGAGTGGCGGCTACTGGGGCGTAGCATCCCACAGGGTTCTGTACTTAGACCAATCCTGTGGGACGTCGGCTACGACTGGGTCCTGCTAGGCCGTCTCCTCCCCGGGATGGGTGTCTTCTGCTATGCGGATGACACCCTCTTGTATGCCCGGGGAAAGACATACAAGGAGGCGGCTTGGCTGGCCGAGGTCGGTCTAGACCTCGTGATCAGCCGCATAGAGTGGTTAGAGCTTTGGGTCAGAATAGACAAGACGGAAGCCCTCCTCTTCCACGAGACCGGCCGCAGGGGGCCCCCACCGGGGGCCGCTCTGTAGATCGGAGAGGAGAGGGTCAGTTTGAGCCCCCACATCAAGTACCTGGGGCTCATCCTTGACGGAGGGTGGACCTTCGGCCCACACTTCACTATATTGGGACCGAAGGTCATGAAGGTGGCGAGTGCGCTGGATAGACCCCTCCTGAACCTCAAAAGACCCAGCGCCGCCTGCAGGCAGCTGTACTCCGGTGTCTGTCGGAGTATGGCGACGTACGGTCCTCCGGTTTAGGCGGATCGTGTGAGAAGAAAGGCCCATCTGCGCTCCGCGCAGAGGGTCGTTGCAGTGAGGTCGACTCGGCGGTACCGTACGGTTTCGTGGGCTGCAGCTACAGCCCTAGCCGGCGATCCCTCGTGGGAACTCGTGGCGGAGGTTCTTGCCGAGAGCTACTCCTACGTCCCGGATAGGAGGGCTCTCGGCTTAAACCCCACGCATGACGATATCCTGCGGTCCGCCGGTTAGGGCGTGTGGCGTTAATGCAGAGGTGGGGGGAGGACCTGGCGCGGCAGTTATACGGTAGAGAGATAATGGCTGCCTTGGACCCGGTCCTCGAGCGGTGGATGCGCCGTAGGCGCCAACCCCTCACCTTCCATCTGACGCAGGTACTCACCGGGCATGGTTGCTTCGGTGAGTATCTGTGTAAGACGGCTCGCAGGGAGCCGACGACTCGTTGTCACGATTGTGACGCGGCGGTAGACTCGGCCCAGCACACCCTCGAGGTGTGCCCGAGATGGGCGGCGCTGTGTCACGATCTGACATCAGTTGTCGGAGGGGATTTGTCAAAGTAGAGCATCATCGTCGCGATGCTTGGCAGCGACGAGTCCTACCAGGCGATGGCTTCCTTCTGCGAGACCGTCATGTCCCAGAAGCAAGCCGACGAGCGGGTGAGAGAGGAGGTTGCCGACGCGGTCTCCCCCCGCCGACGACGAATGGGGGTACGAAGGAGCACCGCGTTCAGTAGTGCCCCTGTGTTCCGTGTTGGGCTGGGATGGGAACCCGGTCCACTTCCAAAGACACGGCGTCGTGGGGACTGTCATAGTGTAGCCGAACAGTCCCCGTGGAGATAAGGTCTGGCCTTTTCGCCGAGGCCAGCCTGTCGCTGGATCCGGGAACCTCCACTAATAGCGGCTGAACGCTCCCGTAGAGGTTTATTTGGTATTGCTACCCAATGGCCGAGTCCAACATTGGTCTTGGGGTCTACCCGGGCATCCAGGTATCATGCGTAAATGCATTCCCCTTCGTCACCAAAAAAAAAGGTATTATTATTATGTGACTCTGTGTTGCTGGGTAAATTCTGTTTCTACACTCTACTCTCTGTTTTTTCTTTTATTTATTTAATAAAATAAATAACTGTTACAATATAGTCTCGGTGTATCAAACATCCACCAGGTTTCGCGCACAGGCATACATCATCAACGCTCTGAATTCGTTAGTGAATAACGTAATACTGCAACGTAATATTGCACCGTTTGCACAGACTCAAATAATAATAATAATATTGCGGTGTCATTGTGCGGAACCTGGTGGATTTTTGATACACGGAGATATATCGTTACTGTAACCCATGTGACAACATGAACGCGCAGGTAAGGCGCGTATTCGTTGAGAGCTAGAAGTAAGATAAACGAGTTAACTTCTCCAAAGTTTTATTTATTTATTACGAAATAAATCCACAAACTGTATTAAGAAATTAAAACGCAATAACATGTCTCATTATCAATTGTGTCAATAGATACAGTGCGCGTTATATTTACCAGCTCAATAAATGTACCTTTTTTTTTTCTTTATAGTATAGGAGGGTGCCTTTTGGAATCAGGGCCTTTTGAAGATTACGCATTACTGTCATGTGGATAGATGTATTGTCCTCTTTCCCTCTCCCATCCATTCGGAAAAATATACCTACGAAAAATAGAAATGCCAAGAGGAAAACAGAGAAATCTCTGTTTTCCTCTTGACTCTTGACTCACAGAGTAAACACTATAATTAGCATCGCGTTCGCATTAAGCCGAGTGCACAACGTTAAACAGAAAGATTAATGAAGCCGTTGTTACGTCTGCGCTACAGCTGGCGTGCATTAAAAGAAAATTAACGGAATTTGATGCATGGATTGTGCAAAGGTATACATAGAGAAAGTTTGTATTAATTCGAAATACATAATTGATGATGTTTTACCCGACTGTTCAGGGGGAGGATAGAAAAGGAATGTATTCACATCAGCATCTATCATTCAGTTTGAGTGATATTTTGTCATTCTTTCACGCCAAAGTAATCATGATGGTTAGTCATTTTTGCGTAAAAGAAATTTGGCGTAAAAGATCAATCAATTTCACTTGGCGTAAAAAAGGTCGTTAATTCCTGAGGGGTATGTGGGACTCGGGAGCCAAGAGGCGACCACCCATACAATTTTTATAGACCTCGCCGTCGATAGTCGTCCAAAGGCTTCGACTGCAAAAACTATGATAAAACAAAGTCAGTAAGAGTCCTCGATTACCGATTCGTCTGAATAACAATTACGCGGCTGTCTATGGATGTCAATAATCATCAAATGTTCGCTGGATTGCCCCCTTATAAGCCTAATAAAAAAGTAGGTTGTGTCAGTTTCACAATGCTACTTCTGACATTATTTCTTTTTCTTCATGCTTTTTACCTTAAAAATGTTGACATAATAGATTTTTTGAAGATAAAACTAATTAAGTTATGTTATGTTGCTTTTTGGTGAACACTAATCACGCTCGTTTCATATCATCGAACGCAGCTACACAGCGCGTAGCGCTATTACTTATTCTTTATTGTTATTCATCCTTTTATCAACATCGCTGCTGAAAATCTCGCAAACTGTTTGTAGACTTTGGCTAATTTAATAAGATATTAATATGTAAATTATGAAACGTAAACCTTAACCATATCCTCACATTTTTGTATATAATCGTGCAATTTATTTGAAAGGACAAAACACGTTTTATACCCCAATAACAATTTGAACCCCTCAAACGAAAATTATAGTATCATGAAACAATGATTTAGATACGAAACGCAGCCTTATTTTCCCATTATGGGGGAATAACACGGTTATCTAGGTATCTATAGGCTGATTTGATAATAATAACCTGCAGACGGAAATCAAGGGGCAAACAGAGGGTGTGAAAATGTTTATACACTTTCATAATTTCAAGGGGATCATATCAGAGGGGCAGGTCTCAACAAAATACTTAATGCGGAAAATATGAGGAAAACAGGGTTAGGTTATTATTAGACTGTGTTTTGTGTGTATTTGCTAAAAATTACATTTTTCGAGAACGTATTTTCATGATTCTGGAATCGTTTCGTATGTTTTGTTATGAATTGTTTTTTTGTGGAAAAATTCTAAATGTAAATGTAAAGGTAGGGCCGATGAGACTTAGGGATCTTCAAGAATGGCAATGCATCTGTGAGACCTCTGCTGTTGCGGGTGTCTGTTGTCTTTGTTTGTCCAACTGTTTGTTTGCCTACTGTGATATATAAAAAAGTCAAATTAGAACAACATACATACTTCCTTAAGCATATGGTAAAAGTGGCTTAAATATTTGTGATTTTTTTATTGGTGTCCGTTGATTACGCACAATTAAGATTAGTAGCTTGGAAATAATAAGATAAACATTTATTTATAATCCATGTCATTTAGAATGCATGTCATTTGATTAAAACATTATATAAAAAGCTTTAAAAAAGAATATAAAGATTCAATTTTTTTTAGAAACATTTACAAAGGCCTCGTTATTCAACGGCCGGTCAAGTTTTCTTTATATCCCTTGTTCGCGTGATAGATTGCCTGTTGCCAAATAAGCTTGAATAATTTGAACAAAAAATACCCAAATAAATAATTTGGAAGCCTTAGGGAACGAAGAATATCGTGAACAATTTTGCGATCATAGGTTAAATTCCAGTAACTTTAGAATCTTCGCAGACTACTACTACTAAATCTAAATGTAGTAACTAATAACCTAAACAGGTATTTGTATATATTATTTTTCACAATTACGCATAAATATTCTCGACATATAATTTTACAAATAATTTATTTGATGATGTCTTACCTTCAGAAGGCGCGTTAGGAAAAATATTTGAGTATATCATTACGATGAGCACGCACACCGTCACGAAAAATCAACACCCTGAAGTAAGCTATAATCAACATTTAAGTTTTTCGAACAAAGTCACCAACAAAGTAAAAGTAATGACATCTTTGTATGTTAGCGTCGGAACTGGTAACTGTAGTGGCGATATTTATTTAGTTAACGGTTTCTGAATAAAATTTTAATGTACCAAATATTATTTTTCCTATTGTTAAGAAAGAATTCATGATGAACACTTAATGTAATAAAGCCGAACTTTTCTGTTTTATACATAATATTGCTAGTTCTAATATTAAATTGGAATATAGTGACAGATTCCTAGTTTTGTTATCCATACGTTGTATATAAGGGATCTAGAGTTAAGTTTATA
>JAFELO010000264.1:619603-638307 GCA_017140195.1 Eumaeus atala | reverse complement strand
ACAGATTAAAAAAATATCGTTCTTTCTGCAAACATCTTAAGGCAAAAGATAAAAATTTTAGGACGGTTTCTATCTTGTTACCCCAAAGAAGTTTAACTTCTAACGTGTGTACATAACACACACACTCTTTTTATATTCCGTTTACTTTTGATACGACTTTTGTGTTTTTTATTTTGCACGGCTTAGGCTAGCATTGGTATGGTATCGATTGTAGATGCGGAGTATGGTAGACAATCGACGCCGCTGTTATTGTCAAGCAACGCCATGACTTTCAAGGAGACAAATAATGATCTACTTATATCTTATTGAGTTTAAAATAATACTAGCTTTACTCCCATTAAAATATACACCATACTGCTAAAATATTTACAAGCATAATAATAATAATAAAATATTTATATTGAAAAATAAGACAAACAAAACACGACACTATTCCATTTATATTTGCAAATTAATGGAATTAGCATAAGTAAAATGCGCCGGGGGCAACCCCGTGGGAATGCTAAAACAGGAGCGTATTCTGAAATAACAAACCGGAGGAGTGCACCAAAATTACTAACACTAGGGAAGTGTAACTTTAGCTTAATATGATGTTATTTTGAACACACTCTACATTAGTAGCGTTTGTCGACGAGCAGTTGTTAAAGTGTTTCCGTCTCAAACATTTCAGTGTAGTAAATATGTTTTACAAAATAAATGTTTTTTTTATTCAAACGCGATGAAGCTCTGGACAGAGAAAAATGGAAAAATGGGGAAAGGCCTCTGCCAAACAAAATGACACATATAGGGTTTCATATCATGTTCACTTACCCACCTCCAACCACGATCCTATCCACCTCTCGGTATACGGAGCGAATCATGGGAGGTGCACGGGGGTTTCCTCACCGGCGCTGTTCCCCAACGTGCAATTCTTGACTCCCTACACATTATTTATTACGCCGTCCATTGGATACCTTCCAACATGATATTTCGCTCATCTTTGTACAAGTCACATTCCCACAATACATGGTCTCTGGTTTCAGCTTCATGACCGCAGGGACATGTTGGCAAGTCACATAACGCCACCCTGTGTAGGCGACTTCTAAAGCACCCGTGCCTTGTTAGTATCTGTGAAATAACATACTCAGGTTGCACCCATGGATGTACCAGACGCGATGTAACTTCTGGAAATAAGCAGTACAGCTCCCCCCTGTCAGCACGCGCGGCCCAGCGCGACTGCCAAGTGGAGATGACGTCATCTGCGACGGCACTTATCTTTTTCTTGCGTTCCTTGCTCTTGAGCCTCACGCACTCCTCCTGCACGCGTCTCGCTCGAAAGACCTCCAGATGGGCAGACAGAACACCGGCCAATACTGTTAGCGCCGCATTGCTGCACGACATGTAGGTCCCGTCAAGAAAATCAAAGCTGGTCTTTGTGTGCGTTGGGGGTCACATCATGATCAGCCTCAGGACGTCCACAGCAAGACATAGGCCTCCCCCATAGCGCACCATAGGTCACAGCCTAGAGACACTTGGACCCAGCGGCTCCCCATATAGTGCTTAAGATAACATAGCAATAATAATGAAATAAATGTTTGATGTTTTATTTAATATTGATGTTGATATTATTGACATTGATGATACTAAATATTTTAAGATACCTCTTAAATATTGCGTACAAAACAAAACAGTGGATACATCTGTTCATAAAACAATTGTTTGAATTATTTAAAAAACTGCTACAGTAAAATTTTATGCTATGTATACATAAGAATATATCATAGTTGTTTTTTTATAATATTCAAACGTGCAACAATTATAAGTAGGTAATTCCTTGTGGAAAACCATCTATTGTGATATTTTAAGACCGGTATCTCTATAATTTACATTTCTAGGGTACTGTGCCTTGAAGACAAGTTGTCTTATGTATCACTTTGTTGTTCGTCATATACGTCCATTAAGATCTAGAGAATGATTTCCAGTTACATAGGATTATTCAATTTGTAAATAATTGAGATTATACAGTGGAGGTAAAAGATAAAGAAAAAAAACAAAACCGTATTTGCCAATTGTAAATGTCTGTATTCAAAGTAAAATTTACTTACGAAACTGAGTGTTCACGAGTGTAAAATTAACAAATTTTAATTTGCCTGATTTTATTAGTTGTCACGATCTTGCCTCCCGATGGTGTGGGAAACAGTGAGTTCGGCTCACACTTTGTCTGCTTTTTTGGGTTAAACAGTTCATTTACTTTTAAATTATAGCAATATTTCCTAATATTGGTATAATGTTTAAAGTGAATGTAAACTTAAGCTAGTCAGTGCTTTGGTTAACACTGCTCCTGCATTGAGTACAATCCACATCTGGGTAACTGATTTTAAACGTGGGAGACGAAGACGTCAACAGTGCTGGCCGTGAAAAGATTCAAAGAATCGTTTTGAATGATCGGTGCTTAAAGTTGCGGCAGATGGCAGAGATGGCAAGCATTTCTTCTGAACATTTTTAATATTTTACACCAACATTTGCGAATGAAAAAAATTTGAGCGAAGAGTGATGGCGACTGTTTTTTGGGATGCTCGAGGGATTATTTTAGTGGATTATTTGCAACGAAGAAAAACAATATATGGAAAGTATTATGCAAAAAATAGTGAAGAAATCCGAAAGAAACGGCATCATTTAGCCAAAAGGAAATGAGAAAACGCAGCTGTGCACTCGTGAAGGGTTGCGTTTGCCAGATTCCATGAATTGCGGTCCGAATTGTTACCGCATCACCCCTACTCCCCAGATCTGGGCCCGTGCGACTTCCACTTATTCCCGAATCTCAAGAAATGGTTACGTGGCCGTTGATTTTCATTTGTGGCGTTGGCGAGTATTTTAAGGGGTTAGAAAAAACTTTTCATCATACCGGTGTAGCGGCATTGGAGAAGCGCTGGACTAAATTAATTTAGGTAGAAGCGAATCACGTCGAAAAGTAAAATTGTTTTAAGTAGATTATTAAAGTTTTCCTTTGTCATATCGGATACTTATCAATCACACCTCGTACATTATGAGGTTGATTATTGTATGAGTTGATTATTGAGGTGCTTATTAATTTATTAAAAACTAAAATGTTTGAAAAATTACACGAATGCTGTAATAATATAACGCCAACGTGGTTTCAGGCAGCAAACTGCAAGCATCATTGGACGCTTTTAATGCAAATTTTATTTATTCATGTAAATTAATATCTATTCTCCAAGACATCCAGTGAGGCAGGAAATTGAGTACGTGCAAAAATAAAAGCACCACGCTGCTCCCGGCTTATGCAAACACCAGCCGGTAACCAATTACAACGTCTACCCTGTTACAATGTTTGGCGATGCTAAAATGACTGGCATGGGAATATGTACGGGTAAATGTTACGTGAATGGTTGCGTATACTATGACGTTCCGTTAAAAAACATTATAGGATGTACTTTTTGACGTCATTTTAAATCACTGACATTGCAAACTCGTTTTATAACATGCTCTGATAGTACGGTAATTCGTATCACGTAATGGCATATAATAGGACGCATTTTTTGACGTGATTTAATGTCACTGACTTTGTAAACTGGTTCCATAATACGCTAGCATAGTTCGGTAATTCGTATAACGTATACGTCAATTTATTTTTGTTTTGGTTTGGTGTTACTGACATTGTAAACCAGTTGCATAATATGCTCGGACGGTACGGTAATTCAATAACGTAAGAGACGGCATATAATAGCATGTATTTTTTAGGTAATTCCATATCACTGACATTGCAAACCGATTCCATATTACGCTAGTACAGTTCGGTAATTCGTATGACGTGTCGAAAAGGACCTATTTTTTTAACGTCGTTTGGTGTCACTGACATTGTAAATTGGTGGCGTAGTATGCTAGGACGGTACCGTAATTCATGTAACGTGACGACATATAATAGGATGTATTTTTTGACGTGATTTGTTATCACTGACAATATCAACATCAATTAGGATTCACGTTGGCTATCCAACGTGAATCCTAATTAATATAACGTTATGTCATTTAAGAAGTTATTTTAGTATGTGTATGTACTTGTGATCCATTTTGGAAAGAGAGAGATAGTACCATGCTGCAATGCAGCTTCATTCGGCAGACACGACCGAGGCGGTACCTCTCGCTCACATGATATTGTTTTAAAAGTGATAGATAACTATGACGTATCGTTCGTTTGCCCCTTTTGCTACACTTAATAACCGAAAGGTCTGCTATGCTCCGTAATAGAGTCCTTTATACATATTCAAATAGGAATACACAATATTTTATTAATAAATTTTATGATAATAAACTAAGAAAAAGACGTCTTAACGTGTTAAGTTTAAATACTTACATAAATGGTGAACAAATTATTAGTTTAAAATGTTATTTAAACCCAAACCAAGGTAATTCTGTCAAGGTACATTTCATGTCTGATTATATAGCATATTATGTTTGTCAATTCAGATGAGCTCTATTAATAGTGTAAGAGGAAGTTAAAGGGCCGATGATGGGCGAACTAGTGTTAGTGAGTTCAGTTAAGAAACAGTTCTAATCACCCATTTACTAGTTTGTAGCATGTCATATGTAAAGTGGGGCTTGAGTAAGTGTCGCATTGTCATACAATCAAGATTGTTCTATCGGTATGGAACGTAATTGTCGTCGCTTGTACGTTTACGTTCAAAAACACGTACGGCATAAAATAATCATATACGAAACAGTAAGTGGTCTCATAATTATCTTGCGATGAATTGGTAAGGTCCGACTGGAGAGCAGCTTTCTAGTAAGGGAGTGTCACTGCAATTTCTCCTCTCGTTCACGTCTGACACGACACAGCCGTAAAGTGACAGCTATAGTGTCGCGATTCATGCAGTGTACTAGTAGCCGGGGCCCATTGAAGGGTTGTATGAAAGGAGGTCAATCCGTCTCCTTCACAATAATGTGTATTGGTGTCGGCAGTCTTCAACAGTCAACGTATTCTATAAAACCACCAGACCAGACTTGGTGTCAAGTGAGCGAAAGGTACCTTCCGGGCCATGTCGAAAACGCTGCAATGCACAACGTCGTACAAAACATTGGAACTAATGCAGTACTGATAATATGAATGTTCACGTAGTACTGAAAATTAAACTCGTCAGCTCAAACCTTTGACACAATCCCGATCGCATCTGCGAATGTTAATGATGTGCTGTTACTGGTGCTCTATGTTTACAAAATATGTTTCAACTGGAAACTCCGTTGTGTAAGGATGCAATTAGGCTTAAGTTCGTGACTTGTCTCGTATATTGCTCCTCTTGACGGTCTATAATATGTATATGTATTCAACGTTTATTTACAAAAATACCAGGATACATAAATTCTAAATAGTCCATATAAAATATGTGCAGTTGTCAAATTAAGCACTTTGCATAAACAAGTTTTGTAAAAATAAATAAAGTATTATTACATTTGAATTTGGAACCTGTCATTTTCTATACGATTATTCATTGTGTTACACCATTCCGGCGTCAATACACGATTTGTACAATATTTTGCTATATTAAATTGGAGTGAGGTGATAAAGAGAACAGAATAGCTGTGATTACATTACATAAAGTAGGTATGGAGCCAAAGGTAATTTTTGAAACCTTCCGTATATTTGGTATTTGTAAAATGTTTCTGTGCCATGCTACTATTAATAGGTGCAATGAGACTTCCTCTGTTTGTGAAAGAGGAAAATCTGGCCGTCCACGTAATGTTCGTGCGAAAAACACGGCCAAAGTAGTAAGGGAAAGAATTCGAAGAAATCCAGCCCGACAGCAAAAGATTTTATCTCGGGAAATGAAGATAGTACTTAGAACCATGTGTCGTATTTTAAGAATTGACTTAGGACTGCAGTCGACAAGAGACTGGTCATATCTTGACTGATAAATTAAGATTGAAACGACCACTGAAGGTAGGTCACATTTTAACACACAAAATGACCGTATTTATGCTCAAACCTCTAAGTAAGATTTCCAGTTAGTGGACAAAGTCCAACGTGGGCATTTTCCGACTTCCGTAATGGTTTGATGGGGTGCTGACTACTAAGGAGTGAGCCACACTTTTGTGAGAAAAGGCATCAAAACATCGCCATCCTTGAGAAGGTAGTTAAGCCTCTTAATAACACCATGTTCAATAACCAGGTATGGTCCTTCCAGCAATACGGGACGGAATTCGGGATCAGATCGTAATGCTCTATCCACCTAATCTTCGTTAAAACGAACGTCCCGGACATGATCAGAGCTGAAGGCTACCCTTCATCTAATCCCAACCTTAAAAAGCTGGATTATGATTTATGGTCAGTTTTAGATAGTAAAGCTTGCTCTAAACGCCATGATAATTTGGATTACCTAAAACCATCCATACAATTGGCAGAGGAGAATTTACCCATGGAAAGAGTATGTGCTTCTATAGGTAACAGGTCTCAACGTTCAAACACTGTGTTGCAGCCAACGTTGACACTTCGAATAAGCTCTTTTTATTTTTAATTGTTTTACATTTGTGCATTGAAAAGTAAGAAATGTTATTTGCAATTTTTTTTTTACTTTGTTAAATTATTTATGGCAGGACTAAGTATATAGTAAAATTAAGCCGCGATTGGTAATTAAATTTTATATAAACCTACATAAAATCTGTGAAAAAAAAAATGCTGCTAGTTTTCATTAAAAGAGGTCTCTGTTAAAGTTGATGATTATTACACACAACAACATAGCTTATCTGCTGGTGTAGTCTAGTAGTACATTACAGTCCAAGCAATTGAGCACGGCCCTAGCTATACCGCAATATAAATATTTTTCCCACAGTATTATGAAATATTCCATTTCCAGTCTCATGTATAATATCATTGTATGCACCGGAATCGTTCCGTTTCGCACACTGTTAGTACCTTATATTGTTTTCTAACACGTCCCCATTTCTCAAGCGCGTTACCCAACTTGATACCGCAGCTTGTTATCACAAGAAATGTTGTAACATAATAATGACGTGAGAATACAATTTGCGAAAAGTAATGATGCTATCATGTATGATCATGTGCCTAATGATCCGCCGATGCTACGGTCCACATCGTTAAAATTATAATAATAATAATATCTCTGGACTTATGACATTACCTTAGTCTAGTCCGTACCGTAAGTTGTGATGGACACTAGACAACGAAAATATATTTAAGTATTCTCATAAGTTTGCGGTAGCTCGACGTGCTATTGAACGTGCTATGTTGGGTGTTTCTCTGTCCGACAGAATTCGTAACGAAGATATAATGCAGAGAACTAAAGTGTCCGATAACATACGAATAAGCCCGAAGAAGTGGCAAGGGGCTGGTCACACACTCAGAAGAGCAGATGACAAATGGGCCAGTAAGGTTCTGGAGTGGAGGCCGCGTTTTGGAAAACGAAGTGTTGGTCGACCGCTCACCAGGTGGGAAGACCATCCCCGTGCAGTAGCTGGTCGCGATGGATGTGACTAGCAAGAGATCGGCCGTCTTGGCGTTCATTTAAAGTGGCCTATATCCAGCAGTGGATCGATAAGGGATGATAGTGATGATGAAGTATAGGAAATGTTAAATTTATAATTATTCAACATTTTTACGATGGATGTCTTCTCGTTATTTTTTCACTTTTTTATAGTATACGAACGAGCAATCGGAGATTTCTGACGGTTACCGACGCCCAAATACATCCGCATTCTTGCATTGCTTTGTCCTCCTCACTCCTTTCCTCCTCCCCTCTAAAGGGCCGCGAGCTACAAACCGAACGAAACGGATAGCAGTGAATTTACTGCGGTGTCATGGGAGCGAAAGCTACCAAAATATTCGTACAATCTCTTTCGTTCTATCTCTAAATCCCTTAATATGAAATTAGTTTGAACAATTTTATTTTCAAATCAATATTGCTAGTGACTTTTTAGCGTCGCCTACGGTATAGCAGGTCCCTGCGAAAAGTAAAAGTATAGACTTTTCCCCCAATAATCTGCAGGAAGCAATTAGCGCGATTTAAGAGAATCACGTTGTCACTACAGAGCGAAATCATCCATTACAGGGGTCGTAAACATTTCGTTAGCTAAAGTAAATGACCTCCGCCATTTGCTTTAGCAATCAATTAAGGCAACAGAATAAAGTCATACGTTATGTTTTTATCTTGTTATTATAGTTAACAATTTATTGCTTTTAAGATTCCATAGCCAAAACGCATTAAAAATAAAAGTATTAAGGGTTATCATCATATACATATAATTGAGTGAAGGTTTTAGCCATGTGAGGTATCATTGAATAGTTATTTCAAAATATTGTGCAGGTTTCCGAAAGGGTTTTTGATAAGCTAACACAAGTATTAGCTTATCAATATCTCAAGTATATTTGTATCTATAGTGCTGAGAAGATTCCCCAGTCGTTGCTAACTTTTGGACTACGGAGGCGAAGATTACATAAGTATGTGAAGGTTATGATAACCTGGGTCGCTGTTACAACTTGCACTCAAAACTATAGAATGGTCGATTATGAAAATAATAATGCCGTCCTTGCTGAATTTCCGCCATTGCGGTTGTCTCTATAGAAACTTGCCAACTGTGACATATCACAGTGCACACCCTGTGCAGGGTGATGCACACGTGTTCAGTGCACTCCCTTATCGCTCATTCTCATATTCCCGTGGGACCACCACGACCGGAGAAAAATCAGGCGCTCACTTCACGCTGAAAATTGAAAAATCCCAATCAAAAAGGTCATCAGTTTGGTCCGACCCGGGACTCAAAGCCGGGACCTCGCGACTGTGGTTGAACATGTTTACCACTAGACTACGAGACAGACCCTATGAAAAATACAAATTCATACAACATTAAGATTATCACAGTGTCTGTATGTAATATGTATTCCTAATCCCACAATTTTGTATCAAACATAAACCCCGAATTATTTTAATCAACCGACCAAACTATGAGAACTCGCTATGCGCCAGCACTAAAGTTTAACTCGCGAAAATTTTCGGGCTCATACAATAAACAACAACTATTATGAGGAGATATGAATTAGCTTCCCCAAGTATTGGTGTACAGACGCTACGTTTTACGAGACGGCTGTAAAAGATGTCGTCTCAAATGAGACATAAATAGAGGAACGTGTAAACGAATGTCGCACATTTACTTTATGAGTCATTAATTCTTCAGCTTACATCGCAGCGGCCACGCCTTAATGATTTTAAGGTGGAATTATTGTTAATTTCTGACGTGACGATATTACTTTTTAACGTTTGTTTCAAGATTGTGCACTTTCTTTTCTTCTAATGTGTAATGGTAGAGCAGAAACACTAAATGGTAGGTTACAAAACACCACCTAAACAAAATCCTTTCTTATAGTAAATAGTCTTTGGATGACGGTATACAGACAGGTGTGATAAACATCATTATTATATAGAGGAATGAATCCTGCTTCCGTTCAACCTTCCGATGGATCACAGGATACTCACAAAGCGTACAAAACACGACATCATAGGTGTCACGTTTAGGCTGTAACGTGCGAGCGAGACAACCTCCCCACACTTGCCGGCTCTATTTGGGAAGGATTTAAAAACTTTAACACCTTTCTTTTCATTTTCCGTGCTCATGGTAGTGTTTTTTTTTTGGGATGATAACCAAAAAGCTGCCTAAAGTAATTGTTAAAATTATTGACATCTGTCAATAAATTTTTTTTAAGTTAGTTTATCTAAACTAACGGCACAAATTGCAGAAAGTACATTAAGTATGTACTGAAGAGTCTTTTAAATAGTACAAGTAGGACAAACGAGAAGTCTAAACGAGAGAACCTTTACCGTCGCCAATAAACATCAGCTTAGAAATTATGAAGATGTATTCCCCTCCTTCGCTCCTTCCGAGGTTTTTTCACCCGAAACTTACACACTGCAGTAAACGCGACATCACAGCTGTCGCTTCATTTTGATTGATACCTTGTGGATATTATGAATTTGGAAAATACAAATATAGCCTAAAATGACAGAATTTATAGGCCACCTTCAAAAGGCTAACTCCTAACTGTTCAAGAACTATACCTTCCATCACAAAATATACGAAAATCCTGTACATGCATATTAAATATGAGGGTTGCCCTAGATTTCTCTGGAAACCCATGATCAGTTAACCATTGGTGACAGTAGGACCACTTGGAAAGTATGCCCCTTCAAACAAAAAAGGAATTTAGACAACAACTATTGAGACATAATCGCGTAACAAAAAAGAGCGATGGCGCGAGTTCTACAATTTTTGCTGACACAAAATGTGCTCAACGCGCCTAAGAAAGTCATCACTTGACGTGACGATAATCGTGATGACACCAGTTCCATAATTGTTGCTCACCCGATACATAGTAATGGTGATTAGCGCTGCGTAGTTGCGTTCGGCAATGAAAAGAGCGCTACGTGTATCCCCCATGAGTTTTGTTCACACTTAAATCCTCATCGCGGCTAAAGAAGTATTCACTTCAAAAATATACAGCGCAATGGAGAACCTCCTCCTATTTAGAAGTTGGTTAAAAGGCACGGATACATACATGGCTTGTAAATGCAAAGATTTTTACAGTGAAAAATCCTATTGTAGAAATGAGCTTAGTAACTGAGAAAATTTTGTCTATGTACTAGCATAAAAACTAAAATAATAACTACATTTTAACAAAAATACAAGCTGGTATAATACTGGTAAAATATATTATCTTACAAAAAAAGAACACCTCTTCTGCTGTTAAAATAAAAGAAACGAAAACAAAAGGTAAAAATAACTCCTCATTATGAAATATATTAAAATAATAATTTCACGTTTAAACAAGCTTCCACGTCATAATGGCCGCTTTTTTTTAAATTTATTTCGTGCTCCTTGCTAAGTTTTCAGTTTTTATTAGGTTCGCATGTTTCGACATAATTAATATACCTTAGCTTACAGGGAATTTGTAAACTGTAAGAAATTCCTTAGCGCTAAAATTTGCTTTTTCACATTGACTGAACAAATTGTGTTTTATTACTACTTCACTTGTGGGTTTCTGTGGATGATTATCTCAAAGAGCTGATTGCATTAGACTCTTGCCTACTTGCATAGTAGTGCAGTATGACTCAACTTTTTTCACAACTGTCTTTGTCTGTCGTTTTTGAGATGATTTTAACTTTTACAATCATTCTCGTTTTCCAATGACACAAATTTTAACTGGAACTGCTAATATGCAAATCGACTGGCCAATCTTTCTCACCTTTGCAGTAAGATAATCGTAACTCAATTCTCATCCAAAATATCCTACAAATTTCTGAATGCGTTTATATAACATTAGTGAGAACGCTTGGGCCATTAAGAAGAGTGAAGCCGCGTCAGCTTCTGTGACATGATTTTGATCTCTTTGCGTTTTCTTTTCAGTTCCTTTCTGTGTAAAAAAACTTCGAATTTTCTATCAGTTTTACACCAACTTTAATGTTTTACGTCTATGAGTGATAACAATGTCTCACCAGGCAGCCAGTATACAAAAATTGCAATGAGAAATCGATAAAAGATTATCGATATCTTCGAAGATGGTACAAACCTTCACAAACGTTTTATAAATGAACCGAATACAAAAATGAAACAAAAATAATACTTTATATGTTAATAAGTTTGTTATCTATCTATCTATATATATATAAGAAAGTCGTGTTAGTTACACCACTTATAACTCAAGAACGGCCGAACAGATTTGGCTGAAAATTGGTAGGGGGGTAGCTCAGAGCCAGGAGACGAACATAGGATACTTTTATCCCGTTCGACAGCGTTCCCGTGCGAATTGACATGAAACGTCAGTCACTATAAAACGTGGTATAACAAAAAAGAATCAAGACTTGCAATAACAAAACGCAAATGACAGCTATGTAATGACGTATGGATGACAATTTGATATTTGTAAGAAATCAATATTAAAACTATTTCTATTAAATAAATAATTAAGAAGTGGATTGAAGTGAAGTGAAGTTTAATTAAAAGTGAAGTGAAGTTTAATTAATAATGCCGCGACCAAGGCGAATCTTTCCCGACAAAGCCGTAATGCAAGAAGAATACAAAATACTGCAAATGAAAGGACTGAAGAAGAACAATAAATTGCACGTGAACAGCGCCGCGATAGTATGCCTCGACTTCGTGCTTCTCAATCACGAGAGCAAAGTGAAGCAGCCCGTGAAACAACTCGGTTGGCAATGCAGAATCGTCGAGCGAACAACAGAAGGCAACAAATAGATAATTTGCGACGCAGAATATTTAGGTGGCATTAGGTGGTAGGCATATTTAGGTGATTTGAATCGAGCAGCGTTTCGATACGATTGCAGCAATGATTACAGCTTGCATCCTAGCGTTTGCATTGGGCAAATGGACGTTGTTTGCGAGTATTGTGGTGCATTGAAGTTTTCCGGAGAAACGCCTGGACTATGGTAAAAGTAATTGCCAATGTTGACTCCGCCACATGAACCATTGTATTTATTGCTTTGTGGCGAAACACAAGAATCACGCCACTTTCTTGCAAATACTCGAAAATACAATAGTTGTTTCCAAATTCATTCATTTGGGGCAGATATTATCGAAGAAGGAGGATTTAATCCGACATTTGAGGTATTTATTTTTGTACTTACATAGAATGTAGTTAAAGAATAACTTACTTTATCTATTGGTATGTATTATATTTGCTAATACTGAACTCTACTCTCCCACAGAAAAAGTGGTTTTTATTTTGTTGATACGAGGACAGATTCACTATCGAATTGGATCATTACTACCTTTCGAAGATACACAGAATAAATTTTTACAAATATATTTCATGGGCAACATAGAAGAACAACTTGATCGACGCCTAGGGATCAATGCAGGAATGAAGCGAGCAATTATTCAAGACTTGCAGTGTCTGCTTCATGAACATCATGCGTTGGTCAGGTTGTTTAAGAGTGCCTTAGAGCGAATGCCAAATGATGACTATAAAGTTGTCATCAAAGCAGATAAACGACCATCTGGAACACACGAACGCACATTTAATGCTCCAACAGTAGACGAAGTTGCCATCCTGATTGTTGGCGAACAATTGGAAAAACGCGATATTGTGCTTACACGTCGCGATACTGGGCAACTGCAACAAATATCTGAAACTCATCGATCATATGACGCATTGCATGCAATACCCACTGATGTTTTGGCAAGGAGAAGATGGATATTATTTTAATATTAAAATGATAAATCCAATGAATGGTAAAGTATCAGTATCTTAATAATGGTTAATGTCTGTATTATTTGTCTTTAAAATGGTTAATTATCAAATTTTTAATTTCAGGTGAAGAAACTACGAAGAAAGTTAGCTCAATGAATTATTATGCATATCGTTTGATGATTTGTCAAAATGCTAACAAATATTTGCTGCGGTTTCGTCGATTATTTCAGCAGTACTGCGTTGACATGTATGTAAAAATAGAAACGGAACGTTTAACATTTATTAGGTTGAACCAAGCCAAACTGCGTTCTGAGGAGTACATCCATTTACGTGATGCAGTTAGTACTGAAGGAAATGCAGCTAATATTGGTCGATTAACTATTCTGCCGGTGACGTATATTGGTAGCCCACGTCATATGCATGAATATGCACAAGAAGCAATGACATATGTTCGTCATTACGGCCGGCCAGATCTCTTTATTACTTTTACCTGTAATCCAAAGTGGATAGAAATTACTCAATTGCTGCTTCACGGACAAACATCAAATGATAGACACGACATCACAGCACGTATATTCAGACAAAAAATTCGGTCCCTGATGAACTTTATTGTTAAACAACGCGTCTTTGGAGATACGCGATGCTGGATGTATTCAATCGAATGGCAAAAGCGAGGCCTGCCGCACGCACACATTCTTATTTGGTTAGTGGAAAGAATTCAGCCTGACCAAATAGACGATATCATATGTGCCGAGATTCCTGATCATGAAGTCGATCCAGACCTACATGATGTTGTTACTACTAATATGATGTATGGACCGTGTGGTGCCATCAATCCCCAATCACCTTGCCTGGTCGATGGAAAGTGCTCTAAACGATATCCACGGAAATTAACGGTGGAGACTGTCACTGGCTACGATGGGTATCCGCTGTATCTGCGTCGATCACCAGATGATAGATGATGGTCGAACTGTCACAACAAAAGTGAAAAGAATGGATTTCGTTGTCGACAACAGTTGGATTGTTCCATATTCTCCACTTATTTCTAAAACGTTCAAGACACATTGCAACGATGAATACTGCAATTCTGTTAAGTCCATAAAATATATTTGCAAATATGTCACGAAAGGCAGTTATATGGCAGTTTTTGGATTGCAATCCTTAAATACCAACGGTGAAATTTCACGCTATCAAGTTGGTCGTTATGTGAACTGTAATGAAGCGATTTGGCGTATATTCGCATTTCCAATTCACGAACGTCATCCTACTGTTATACATTTGGCGGTGCATCTGGAGAATGGTCAACGAGTATATTTCGCGGCTTCGAATGCTACGCAACGTGCTGAAACACCTCCAGCAACTACATTGAGCAGTTTTTTTGCAATCTGCCAAAGCGATCAGTTTACACGAACTTTGCTTTACTCGGAGATGCCACGTTATTATACTTGGAATGCTTCATCCAAGAATTTTCAAAGACGGAAGCAAGGTGATGCGGTTCCTGGGTATCCAGATGTGCTTTCTACTGATGCTCTTGGTCGTATGTGTACAGTTCATCCAAAGAATGATGAATGTTTCTATTTGCGGTTGTTGCTGGCAAATGTGCGTGGTCCAACTTCATTTGAGACACTACGAACTCCTAATGGTGTAATATTCCCAACATATTGTGATGCATGTGAAGAATTGAACTTATTATAAAACGATACCCATTGGGATACGACAATCTCTGAAGCCACTATCTCTACATCTCCAAGACAGATACGCACATTATTCGCTATCATAATTTCGACATGTTTTCCATCAAACCCATGTAACCTGTGGCACAAATACAAAGACAGTATGACAGAAGATATTTTATATCAAAGTCGTGTCACTTTATTGAGATGAATGAGGAGCAGTATTTAATCGAGAATTGGAACGGGAACGTGAATATGATCACCAGGAATTAGATTTAGTAGTTCAAAGGAATGTACCCCTGTTGAATTACCAACAAAAGGAAGTTTATGATACTTTAATGAAGGCAATCGAGGATGAAAATGGTGGTTTATATTTCCTAGATGCCCCTGGTGGAACTGGCAAGACATTCCTTATGTCATTAGTTTTAGCAACTGCTCGGGCGAGATTTAACATAGCGGTTGCAGTTGCTTCTTCTGGAATAGCAGCCACATTGTTAGAAGGATGCCGTACGGCTTATTCAGCATTCAAATTACCGTTAAATCTTCAAACTATTGAAGAACCAACGTGTAATATTGCAAAACACTCAGCAATGGCCAAAGTTTTAGCCGCATCGAAAATCATCATCTGGGACGAATGCACAATGGCGCATAAACGTACATTAGAAGCACTTAACCGAGCATTAAAAGATTTACGCAATGACTCGAGATATTTTGGAGGAGCAATGATGTTATTGTCTGGCGATTTCCGCCAAATACTGTCGGTAATTCAAAGATCTACGGCTGCCGATGAAATAAACGCTTGCCACAAATCGTCAAATCTATGGCGCTATGTGAAGAAACCGCAGCTGACAACAAACATGAGTGTTACATTGCGTAATGATACATCTGCTGAAGATTTCTCGGAGCAATTGCTGACTATCTGTAATGGTCAAGTACCTGTCGATGAATCGAGCGGATTAATATCATTTCCAAATAATTTTTGTAATTTTGTCTCATCAAAAGACGAACTTATCAATATTATTTCTAACTACAAAAATAATGAATGGTTGAGTGAGCGAGCAATTTTAGCGGCTAAGAATAAAGATGTTGATGACCTAAACTACATAATTCAAAATAAGATCATTGGAACAATGCATTCATTCAAATCTATTGACTGCGTCACAAATGAAGATGAAGCCACCAACTATCCAGTTGAATTTTTAAACTCTTTAGACGTGCCTGGCTTACCACCGCACAATTTACGCCTAAAGGTTGGCTCCGTAGTAATCATGCTTCGAAATATAAACCAACCAAAACTGTGCAACGGTACGCGTTTGGTGGTTAGTAAATTAATGAACAATGTAATTTACGCTACGATAATGATAGGATTTTTGCGCCTGATAATAAAACAAAAAATGTCGTGTATCACAGGGTACTTAAGTGAAGAGCAACCTATGTACTAAAATACAGAAATAATAATGAATGATTAATGTAGTTATTTAATTTGTTTTTTTTTGTATTTTTTACAATAAAAAAAACCACAATATGGTTATTTATTG
Organism: Eumaeus atala; assembly: GCA_017140195.1. Taxonomy (NCBI): domain Eukaryota; kingdom Metazoa; phylum Arthropoda; class Insecta; order Lepidoptera; family Lycaenidae; genus Eumaeus; species Eumaeus atala. The sequence goes on along the minus strand of JAFELO010000264.1, from coordinate 621,889 downwards.
CCATTAAGGCGGAACAAAGTTCGCCGGGTCAGCTAGTATTTTTTTAAACTTCAAAGTTTATTTTTCTTAAAAAATATTGATTATGTTATTAAAAACAGAATATTAAATATTAATATATAAAAGTATTACTTCATTGACATTGTGATGAATACCCATCATAAAAAAATGATATTCCTAAACTCCAACTAATGTGAAATACCTTCTTTGGCTATATAAATAAGCACATACCGACACGCTAAGGCGAGGGGTGGACTCGGTTAATGAAAAAGAATGTCTTCTATGTTGATAGAGATACCGTATAAATCTAATAAGAGTGACCGTACAGTCTTTGTATTTCCTACACAAAGCTAGACTGTTTGCCTCAAAGTAATTATTATAAGTAGTGCTCGCCATAATTTGAGTTAAAATTATGGAATAGCAACTGTGGTACAGTTCGTGTTGTATTAATTTGAGAGAAGAGAAAAAGAATATACGAAATTTAACTCTCTGACTATTTGATTTGGCGCTTTAAATCCTGTTTTTTAAATTCTTGTTCTTATCATTCTTCTATGCATGCAAAGAAGACTTTTTTTTTACTGCTGAAAATTACATCTGACACACTCTTTCATCTCGGAGCTTATAAATGTGTATGAAATAAGTAACTAACACTTCAAGTAGATATAGTGTGAGGCTGGCTATAGCATCAATTGTATTATTTCTAAAAGAAAAGAACACAACCATACTTGCTTCTACCCTAAATTACAATTTTTGTTGCGCTTTATTTAATTATTTAACTAGCTCGACGTTTCAGTCTTATTGAAAATAAAATCCGTAGAGGTAATTATTGTAATATACATATGACATACGTTTCTAATAATGAGACTTAGATGTGACCGATATTTTTCCAACTCGCTTGCAAAGTTTTAATAAGTCAGTTTCTTTATCTTCAAATGAGCTGATTCTGCCGATAAATTCACAATATTGCGACACCACAGACGCCTTAATAAAATCATGTTTAAAGTGAAAAATTAATAAAATCATATATGAAAATATTCCCATCGCAAAAGGCCCCGTGAAAATTGCATGTTCCCCATATATTATGACACGTTATTGCAAAGAATGCATTATCCTTTCGTATTTTCATGAAGCTAATGACGTTGAAAAATAAGCCAGGCTTAACTGAGCGCCGCCGTATTTTCACGGTGTATAATATATTTACGTCGTATTTTGCACACATTATGACAAATTCATAATATTCTTACCCCAACGTGTAATTATGTGGATTCTTGTAATAGAAATATGGCACGCGGGGTCAAATGAATGGTGGAATTCTGGAAATTTCACAAAGGGACTTTCCAAGTTCATGGCCCTTTTATTTTATGAGTTCAAGTGTTGTAAACTTGAAAAAAACCTAAGTTTTTTCTGAGCCACATCAGAAACATCTATATTGGTTATTTAATGATTGGAGTGTTATGTAAACCCCCCCCCCCCCTTTGAGTACCGTTCTTAGCTGAGCAGGCCTTGCTAGTGATTGTCGAGGGCTAAGTAGAAAATATTTAAATTGAAAAACAGAAAACCTGGCTGCTTAAAATATGTTTTAAATATTTTCGTGTTATCGAGACAAACCTGTTGATACCAGATTTGTCAATATCCATCCAGCCGTTTGGGCGTAACGTAACAAAGAAAGGAATACATACAAACATACTTGTTTTTTTATCTCTCGAAGAACCTTCTGAGTTGGGTAAAAACATATTTAGATGTATCTTTACATACGCCCAAAAATAATACATTATTAAACGGTAACATTTAAAATATGTTATAACACTGGTATTGGTATAATTGCAGCTGAATTATTTTAATAATTAATTGTATTATTAAGGAAAAAATCATTAACATTTACACCTAAACGTTGATGAATTTTCCTTGTTGCAACAATTTGGTAGTAGGTAGAGCCATGCAGGTGAACTGCGCTGGCATTACCGGGGACGTACCTCTCGCACACATGAGACCGCCGTACAGTGATAGCTAGGTAGTCGCGTTCCTGGCGCTTTATGTGAGGAGGAAAAGGAGGAATAGAACAATGCATCTACATGACAATAACGTCTAGTGATGGATGTCTGTGGGCGTCAGTAGCCGTCAGTCACTCCGATTGCTCGTTTGCCCTCTATATCTAATAGGGTACTCCTCAAACAACACCAATGTGGAATGTTGAGAATTCAATCATAACCACATTGTGTCTGGTTTATTTGATGTAAATGATATAAAAAAATATATTACTATAATATGCTTTTTAGCATTATTCTTCAT
>JAFELO010000264.1:601331-617178 GCA_017140195.1 Eumaeus atala | reverse complement strand
TCATGCGTGGGGTTCAGGCCGAGAGCCCTCCTATCCGAGACATAGGAGCAGCTCTCGGCAAGAACCTCCGCCACGAGCTCCCACGGGGGATCACCGGCTAGGGATGTCGCTGCAGCCCACGATACCGTACGGTACCCCCGGATTGACCTCACTGCAACGACCCTCAAGGTGTAAGGCCTTCCTCAGGGAGGCCAGAGCCCTAGGTATGGCCATCCGCCCACCCTTCAGTTTCAACTGGTCCCTCACGGCCGACACCACGCCGCCCCTGCGCCCGCGGCTCCATTGCGGAGGGACGGACAGGTCGTGTACGGCCCAGGCCCATCCCTTACCGCCCCGGCCAATGACCCCAAACCCAGGCAGGTGACGACGGCCAAGCCCAAGAGGAGGCGCACTCGTAAGAGGAAGCCCCAAGCTGTGGCCGTCCAAAGCTGCCACCCTCCGCAACAGGAGACCGCCGAGTACCCACACACGTCAGGGACCCGGAACACGCACGCTCACCAACTCACCACATACCGCAGACACCGACTCCAACCAGGCGGCCAGGTGTTGTTTGTTGGTCGGCGACCTAAACTCCAAGCATCCAGCCGCTCGCCGCTTCACGGAAAAAATGTGGGAGGTGCGGGCGGCGGCGACCACCGTTGTACCGGTGACAGCAAGCCGGCGGGGTGAGCTCCCCCTGAGCCTACTGGCGGACCTGCAGAGGTAACGTCAGATGAGGAAACTCTGGGCCCGCACCCGCTGTCCGAGGATCAAGTCACAACTCAACAAGCTGGCCGAAGAACTGTCGGCGAAGGTGAGGGGGTGTCGTGGAGCAGGCTGAGAGAGTACAGTCTTCCATGCCAGCGAAAACGACACCAACCTGCACGCCCTAAACAGACGTCTCACGAGGCCAAAAAAACCACCATCACTCCACTCCTAGTCACTACAGGCGCGAAACACTACGGAGCGAAGGCACGCGCCGAAGTGCTCGCATCACATCTACACACACAGTTCTCACCACACCCAGCGGCGCTGTCGTTCGCAGAGCACCACGAGCAAGTGGAGTGCCGAATTCGAGAGCTCCTTCAGATCCCGACTCCGCCACTCAGCGGGACGGATTTCATCTCCCTCTCTGAGCTGTGGAAAGTCGCACTTCGCCTCTCGAGGCGCAAAGTTCCAGGCCCCGACGATATCCCCCCCCCCACAGCGCTAGTGATGATGCCTAGGCGAGCAGCCGTGGCTCTCACACAGATCGCGAATTATCCGGACGGCCCACTTTCCGCAGACCTGGAAAGAGGAGAGGGTCATTGATCTGCCGAAGTCAGGCAAGCCCCGAAGCCTGCCCGGAAGCTACCGGCCGATAACGCTGCTATCCCACATCGCCAAGTTGTTCGAGAGGATTCTGCTTCGAAGGCTGAAACTGTATATTCCCATAAGGGATGAAAAGTTCGGCCTCCGGAGCGGCCGCTCGACCACGTTGCAACTGACGCGGGTGATCCAACACTTGTCTGTAGAGATGAACAAGGGGAGACACTCTGTCGCGGTCTTTCTCGATATGGTTCTCCACATCGAGGAAGATTTAGAGAGGGTGTGGGTGGCACCCGGGACTCTTGTACAAGTTGGTGGACGCAAGCGTCCCGCTAGCGCTTGCGGGACTAGTGGCGTCATTCTAGGAAGGTAAGACGTTCCAGGTAGCGGTGGAGCGGAGGCGTTTCTCGGTGAAGGCCATACGTGCCGGAGTGCCACAGGGCAGTCGCCTATCCCCTTGCCTGTACGCAGCCTACGTCAACGACATCTCCACACTCAATGATCCTTCGGGAGAGGGTGAGGCGGATGTCATGCTCGCGCTGTTCGCCGACGACAGCGCATACGTTACCTAGTCCCGAAAGCCGGAGCTCGCACCTGGGCGCATGCAGCGCATGCTGGACCGGTTGCCGGAGTGGCTCGATAGGTGGCGCATATCCGTCAACGTGGATAAGACGACGGCGCTATATGTCAGCAAGAGGCTCTCCATGCCTGGGCGGTTAAAGTTCAGAGGCCAGGATGTGTTTTGGGAATCGAATCCCCAGCCGTGTATCTCGGATGCAGTATCAACCGCGCGCTGCGGATAGGCTCGCAGCTGGACCGAGCGGTCAACCAAGCGAGAACAGCCCGCGCTTTGCTGTGGCCGGTACTAGCGTCCGGACTTCCTACATGGAAGAAACTGGGGATTTACAAGACGTACATCCGGTCACGCCTCACTTACGCCGCCCCCGCATGGTACGCGCTTCATATCCCTACGGGTCATCATGGGAGCCGGTCGCTACGTCCGTAACGACGTGATCGCGCGTGACTTGCGGATAGAGTCGCTGGATGAGTTTGTGGTTCCATTGTCGAGCGCTATGTTCAATAGGACAGACAATGGACCGCATGGTCATCTACGCGACCGGGCCCCGCTGCACGCGCGACCACCTGACGGGAAACCGTATCCGCGTCCACACAACACACAGGCCCTAAGCAGGCAATTGGCAAAGTAGCTGAGAATACATGTAGATAACAATTGATGCGGTTGTCTCACGTACTATTCGTGGAATGTCTCTCTGCGCGGTCTATATTCCACCGCCAGTATAGGTATATCCACACACCATTTAACCAATTAAGCCACACGCCAGTCTGCATATGTGGAGACCCTAATTTGGGTACAATCAACTGGGACTTAGACGTTTCGATGACTATAGCTAAGATTTTATTTCCAATAAAATCTTAGCTACGCGTCAACTGATATTTGAATTTTTTCACTCTAACAATTTATTACGAATAAATAATATTTTGAACCCGCATGGACTTATGCTCGACCTTATTATAACAACAAAATCTATAGCGCTTGATGTAAAATCAGCTACTCCCTTGGCATCAATAGACAACCTCCACTAGGCACATATTACATCTCTACATAGCTGTACATACCCCTGTAATAAGTCACAAAATTTTTATAAGGCGAACTGTGAAGGTATCTGTGAAGAATTAAATAACTATCCCTGGAACGAGGAGTTTAAAACATTAACTGATATCAACTCAATGGTTCAAATGTTCATAAATTGAAGCAGGTCGTTGATAAATTTATTTCCGTAAGGAGACAAAATAAGAAACAATTTCCACCTTGGTTTGATCATCAGCTAATTCGATTATTAAATGAAAGAAATAAAATAAGAAGGCGCTTTAAAACTTACAACAAACCAAGGGGTGATTTAGAGTTTAAATTAATTAGCAAACGATGTGAACATTTGGCTGTTCAATGTTATGGCAGATATCTGAAAAGTATTGAAAGTGGAATAAAGGTAGCCCCAAACTGTTTTGGTCGCATGTTAAGACCAAGCATGGAGGCTCTAGTTCATACCCCAATGTCTTTTCTTACGAAAACACTAACGCAACTAATGTCACAAAAATTTGTGAGATGTTTGTCACCTATTTTTCATCTGTTTTTAACCCCCACAATAATAACAATCACATTAATACTTCTCAGCCTTTACAAGCCCAGCATGAAAATTATCACAATGTAACAATATAACCAGTAAGAGTTAAAGCTATGAAAGAAAAGTTATTACATTTGGATCTTTCAAAGAGCGCAGGATCTGAGATACCCCATGTTCATCTAATGCTGTTTTTCAAAGACTACCAACATGGACTCGTGCCTTCAAGGTCGACAGTCACAAACTTAGTAACTTTTTCAGAGTATCTGATTGATGCCGTAGACAGGGGTGAGCAATGTGTTGTTATATACACAGACTTCTCAAAGGCATTTGATAAAGTGTCACATGAAACATTAGTCCATAAACTATGTGCTTATGGTTTGGCTATATTAACTCTTATAAAATCATATTTAGAAAATCGAGTTTTTTATGTAGTTCTGAATGGCTATTTCTGGTGTACTTTATTACTTATGGCTTAACACCAACGGACGTTGAAAGACGAGACCCCAAAATTGTTATTTAATTTTTATTCTTATTATCACAGTTGAATCACAGTACCTAATTGAAAGCTGATTTCTTTTCTAAGTAATTGTTACATGTTTAATTTACTCTTTATATGTCTGCATTTTCATGAGCCTTTATTACATGTTATCAATTGTGGATGAACCTACTATTATTAATAATAATAATATCGTATATTAAGTGCCGCTAATAAAATTCCCCATTGTTTAGACATTTTTCTGGTTCCCAGGCCTCGTCCTGGGTTAGGTATAGACGGAAAAAATCTTGAATCTTACCAACTATACTTTATATATTTTTGCATTGTATTAGAATGGTTTTATGAAGAGGTAGTGCCACGCTGCATATGAGGAGGTAGTGTTATGCATAATAAATGACAGTACATCCTCCTATGCAAAGGGATTGGGCCGGCACGACTGGGGAGGTATCTCTCGCTCACTTGATACCGGCGTAAAGTGACAATGTCACTGCCGAATTTCGTGCTGTTTGTGAATAAATAATAAATAAATAATTGTCGGCATTTGGGGGCGGGGGGATGATAGAAGGGCAACGCATCTGCGTAACAATCATGCGAATGTCCAAGAGCGTCGGTAGTCATCAAAAGGCTCCGATTTCTCGTTCGCCCCCTTATGCTATAAAAATATGGCAAGCTATAACACAGAATTTAGGTGTACATCTTATGGCCTTCGGGGCCGTACTGGGTATTGTATGTGTCTAACACGGACAACAGCTGATATAGCTGTCATCACCATACAGACTCCCTAAATATCTTGACGGTGCGGTTTGTGAATAGCCGGTGGCTATACGGCATATTTATTGCACTATTAAATTTATCCCACGCTGCGTTTGGATCGCTGATATCTCAGAATATACTATTATTATGTTTAAAATTAAATTATGTGATGCCTGTTATCAGTTTTACAAACCTAAATAAATAAGCCGCACGCCACAGTTATTACCTTGACCCTCTTACATTTAAACGCCATTGTAGTACCATAGTAACCAACAATGCCTCTTACTTAATAAAAATATCATCATGAATCTTTTTTGATAATCATTAATCATCATAAAATCGAGTAAATCATTACCATCTTTATGAACCCTTATTTCTCTACATAATGCAAGTTTACAAAATAAACACCTAGATAGCTAACAACCATTATTGGTATAATAAAAAATGTATGTCTTTTAAATTTTCCAGATCTCTTAAAAGTATAACATCTGGTGAGTGTAACTAAATTCTATTCTTCTTCCGCAGTACAATGCTTGATAACGACATTTTTTTCATAATTTAGCAAGAATGACTAACTATATTTAACCAGAATTAGTACGCGCATAATAGAATAGTAGCACGGAGTGACGGTCGGCTGGCTCGTTTGGTAACATGGCGGTTAGTCCGTGTGTTACATATATTTCCGTTGTCTAGTATCTGTAACACAAGTCCTTACGATACTTAAAACAAGGCTAGTCCACAGATATTATATTATTATTATTATACGCGTACTAACGCGTAAATATTTTCTTTCCTCGCTCATTGATAATGTATAAACATTACAAATAAATTACATTCAATAAAATCACAACGAAAGAAACAACCTCCAAACATATTTTTGTTGAAACAAACCTTTTTAAATAAAATAAAATTTATGCGCAAACTTCCGCCTCATTCAAATTCACTTGAGCAAAAATTATTACTTCTATCTTAGAATTTAGTTTAATGGTTCCGTCAAATGCACAGAGACAAGCCCGAACGGGGTTTCAACTCGGATAATGTCTCGGAGTGAACATCTTAAAACTACATTAATAACCCGCGACGAGACAGGAAAAAATCCGGACATAACTTATATTTTGTTAGAGCTGTGAGTAGATTTTTTTTCTTTTTTTATTTATTTATTTTCCTTTAAGGTTATTTCATTTAAGGTCAGCTATATTATGATATTGTTTTAGTTTACTGCTTAACATATATAGCCCGGGAAGTGTCACTATGTCACAGAAGCGTCCAACTAAGCGGTCAAAATTATATGCTACGGATCCTACATACAGGGGCCCATCGTGAAAATATTTATCGTCGTTATTAAGCATTTGCTCAAGGAACAAGAAATATTTTAATGATAAAAATAGTCTGCGTGTACTGTTGCGCACACGTTAGAAGTAATACTTCTTTGGCGTAACAAATGAAAAACCAAAAAGTTTGGCTATGGCCAAATTCAGGGTGTCAGTTTCTCGTGACGGTGTACGCGCGTATCGTAAAAAAATATCCGTATCTTTTTCGCTAACGTTCAAAAATAAGTTTTACTTCAATAACTCATGTTATCTAATGCATTATATGAATAGAATATCAAAACTCCCATCAAGCCACGCCTCTGTTCTGTTCTTAGGCAACTTGATTTTAGTCGGATATATAATCCGACTAAAATCAAGTGAAATGACTAAATACCAAATATAATGGCCCTTCTTGTGAATAATATAATCGTTGTAATTCAACAATTGCGACGGAACAAGTGTAATATCTCAGGGTGCCGAGACAGCGCGGCGCAATCATGGCCCCCGTCACGTCACTCCCCTGTTGTGTTGTTTGACATTTTCTTGTTATGCACTTTGCCTACTGCAACCGCGTCCTATGAAACTATCTGCACTTTAATTAAACGTTGAAATTTTGAGACAGATGTTGTTTTGTATTAACCTTTTCAGCTTGTGAACGTAACTTTTTCATACTGCTACAATTTTTTAATCGGCACAATACTAAGAAATCTTAGTATTGTGCCGATTAAAAAATTGTGATAAGGAACTTTTACATAAAGCTAAATATGTCAGCTATAAATCAATATAAATGGAAACATCTATAATCTCTAAGTATTTTTTTGTATAAGTTTATTTATGACTAGCAGTGTAGCAATTCGTCTAGTCCAGCTGCTAGTTAACTAACTAGCAGTTCGTCTCGACTTCGTACAGACATTATACAAAATATACCAAAAACTCATCGATTTACAAAAATACAAAACTTGTAAATATTTTGTAAACGAACGAACAAATAAACAAATACATAAAAATAAACAAGCTGTCAGTGGTTTACTAGATATATTTCTCTCATGAAAACCTATTCCATAGAATGTTTTTTTTCTCGATGGGAAAATATTTTTGTTAGTTCAGGTTTTGATTCGATATCTGTGAGAAATTTTGTTAGGTTTCAGTAATTTCTTCGTGACGAAATGACAAAAATACATACATATTTTCGCATTTATATTATTAGTACAAAGTGTCAATCATATGCCAAGATAGCTCATGAACTCGTCAATTTATTAAAATATTCCTAACATAATTACAACGCCTATATTTTAGGAGATCAATTTTGTTTTTTCTGTGTTTACTTGATTGAAATTGATATAGCAAAGAAAACACTTTTGGGTCACTATAATTGACACAACCGTCACGTGGCGTGACATGTACCGACAAAACATTGGTTTGACAAGGCCTGATCGATGAATAGTGCTTTGGTGTAGGGGAGGAAAAGCTGTTTTCATAGTAACAACAAGCACGAAAATTTTCATCGTATCCATTAGTCAAGTCCATACACTTTAGAATAGCATCGAATATTTATTTCTTTTTCGAATAAGTAAATATAAATTTATTTTATTAAATAAACCTATAGGCGTTTTGCAAGTACCCATGCTACATTATAGCCTAATTGGGCCGCCCGGGAATTACCTCGCATTCACTTGACATCGAGAGGAGGAAAAGAGGGCAACGAATCTGCATGACAAATATGAGGATGTGTGTGCCTCAGTAGTCAACTAAATTCTCCGATTGCTCGTTTGTCATCCTATATTATAAAATAATCTATTTGGCATCGAGGTTAAAATTAAAGGATACTGCTGGATCACACTCAACGTGCGAAAATTACGTTTATCATTGTTTTTTTATAAAATAGAGGGCAAACGGGAAAAAGAGGGTAACGCCAAGAACATCTACATAATTACTATGCCGATGCGTTGCCCTCCTCCCTCCCCAACGGGCCACCGGCTACTAACAAACCGCACAAAACGCGACCCCGTAGGTGTCGGCGGGTCCAATTGAGCGAGAGCACCATGCTTGCACCATGCATGGCACTACATCCTCCTATGCAGCAAGGCACTATCTCTTACTAGTTTACCTCTTGCTTTACTTTGTCTTCTCATCCACCTTATCCGGGTCACCCTGAGTAACTTAAAGTATATTCCAAATTAAGCTATCAAGCCCAATCAGCTACATTCATACCAGCTACAAATAACCAGTGTTACAGATTCACACGGCGAAGGATTAACTGATGGTGTGTAAATCGTAAGATTTTACGACTTATATTTATATCACCTGAGCTCGTGTAAAAACGTATACGCTCTAAGTGGCTTAAGAGTATTTCGTTGTGTTTCTAAGAAAACCTTAAAAAACGGGCGTATCTCGCACTCAAATGTTACAGTTCGGCCAAAATATCTTTGTTGAACGCAAATGTTTGTATTTTTTTAGAATAAATAAATAGAAAAGGTAAGCTCTAAAAGTTCTATATAATTAATTTAGAACAAAAAATATTTGCTACCTACTTGAAAACATATCCCTTAGCTAGTAAAATATCTGTTAGGCCTCTAGATTTTATAACTCTGCAGTCCATATGCAGATTATTAGAGCCACGCGCACGTTTTTACGGTTTTTCATCCAAAATATCTTTCTGTGAATTCTGAAAAAGATTGCTAAAGACTCCGTGACTCAATCTCCCAACATTTTCTATAAGATAAATAAGCAAACAAACTTCTATAGATATTCGCTATTCAATCAACTGAGCCATAAAAACAAGTTTATCATATTCACACTCAAATAACCAAAGCGTGTTTGTGCCTTTTGAATGAGTCCACGAAGTCAGTTCAGTTCCATTGTCCGTCAGTCCCTACCCTGCACCTTGGCGTTGCATGAGGCGCTAAGCCGACGTCCCTGGACGTTATTTAGAGCCTCATTGTACTATTGAGCTCTCAAGCACGTCGAGTTTCGGATACGACTGATGCCACGTCACATTTCTTTTTTAAGTTGCGTTTTTGATTTGAATAATATAAATAATGTCCAATTTACTTCAGCGGCTCTGTGATGCGGACGCGCTTCGAATGTTTTTATTACTTGTTTTGAGATTGCAATAATTTTATTTGCAGCAGACACACAGCAGAGAGTTGGGATTTTATTATGGGCTTAAACCCGTAACATAACTGAGAAACACGTGGTTCTAACAGTCAAACACTCTTGATGGATACAAACGCAAACCAACATTTTTTTCGTGAAGATGATCAGAACGGTTCATTTGAGACAGATAATTCATTTGGGGGTTCTGTTGTTGAGAGATCCAGGTCATTCCACTACAGCTGCCCACGGTCCTCGGCGTGTTCTTCAGTTGATAGTGACATGTTTCTCGTATCCGATTCTCCCAGCGCTGGTTGGACGGTGCTAGGCGTTTCCCCTGCGGATAAGAAAAGCAGTAACAGATTTTTTTGCAATTTACCGTCGAGGACGTAGTGTGCCAAAAACCAGATTTATAAATATGTGTAGCCCTCTTTGACCCCGGTTCTACGTTGGATCACCCGGACTCTCACGACCCTGCAACCCGAATCAGGGCAGCAATGAACGCCGGTACTACACAACTCTGTCACAAGAGCATTATTCGTACCATAATTACACCGCTGCAAAGTGCCAGTTATTCAGTCGTGTGTTTTTACAGTATAGGGGGACAAACGAGGTATCATAGCCTTTCAAAGACTACCGTCGCCCATGAATATCTGCACAATTACGCCGATGCGTTGCCCTCCTTATCACCTCCCCCCCCAAATGGGCAACCGGCTACTCAGAAACCACACGAAACACGACACCGCAGGTGTCGCTTTACGGCGGCATCAAGTGAGCGAGAATTACCTCCCCGGTCGCGCCGGCCCAATTCACAGTGTTTCGTGTAGTTTGTTAGTTTCTGTCACCTGAGGAGTGAAACAGATATCTTTCGACGTCAGTAGTTATCAAATAGCTTCGACTGTAGGTTCGTCTCCTCATATAAAAAACATTTAAATGAAAGCTGTCTTAAAACATAGGTTATTAAATTTTTTATGCTGTAGGTCATTCTATTAGCGTCAAATTATTAATATTATAGGAACATCCTCACCACAAATTGATTTCACCGACCAATTCATCAATCTTCCTGACTTATTGATTGATGATATAACTATACATTGACGGACAGTAATTAAAAACGTACGAGTGAAAGAAAATGTCTCCGAAGTGAGATACAAGTGATTGTAAACTTATATTCCTAGTAATAAAGTACATAATCACCTCTGGTTGAATTCATTAAAACTTGTTCATTTCGAACTTGCTCGTACGTATCACGTTTGGACATTATCACCATTAGAGAATGGTCTACGAAGTCGTAACTTTAGAATCGTGGAGCAAGTTCTACTTAGGCTAGTGTTTTAGAGATGGCCACGTCAAATTACTTTATTATCGAGTACAATCAGCTAAAGCTTTGCTATTTTGTTATGACAGGTTATTTATTTTGTTGCGCGCAATGTTTCGTTATTCCTGTCACGTAATTGATATTATAATTAAAAATTCTTTGTGATTTACTAGCCAATGTTGTTTCAAGGGTATTCAAATGTTACGAATGAAACTTCGTTACGCAAGTAAATTGGTTGCATGCGGGACGTGGGTGAAGACTATTGTAGGTGTATACGAGCAGGACAGCTAAACTCTCGGATTCGACGCTTAGACTTACGAGGGAATGCAGAGCACACGAAGACGTTACGTCTGCCGGTGACAAGCTTATTTTAATGCGAATCCTGAAGGTTATTATAGTGAAGATTGGAAGATATTGCCTTTAGTCAAATAAACTAAAACAGTAAATGCAGCGCGAAATAGAGCTTGTAGCCGCTGCAGTGTGTCGGACTCCATGTTCAATTAAAATTAAACCGAGAGATAGCAACCGTCACGTGCGTTCGAGCGCTGTATCTTGTCAAATCTATCGGGAATGTCCGTATTTGGTACTATCAGCATTAATAAGCGATACAAACGGACATATCAGCTTGTTTAATTTCAGCCACAGACGTGAGGTCCCGGGTTCGAACCCCGGGTCGGAGAAAGTGCTATTAGGATTTTTAAAATTCTAACAACTGTCCGAAGTTAGGAAGTTGCGGGGTTTCACCCCCGTACCTCGGAGAGCACGTTAAGCCGTCGGTCCTGTGCCTGATTTGATTTCTCTCCGGTCGTGTCGGATTGCCGTCCCATCGGAATATGAGAATGAAGGAACAGTGGGTGCACCTGTGTCTGCGCAAACACTAGAGCACTATAATGTGTCCCGCGCACATGGCTCTCTCAGTAGAGGTGGCCGCTGCAGCTTATGTTCGGCTAGGATGATATTATTATTACATCTTTCCCTTAGTATGATACCGTTGCAATGAAACAAAAAATACACTCTCTCTGAATAATGTAAGTAGATATCCATTAACGCACATCTTGTTGTGAATATTATTATATCTATGGGTGTCAATTACTTTAAATTAATCAATTCACAAATTAACTGATTGTAAGTTACTTAAAGTAAGTAAGTACCTAAGTAGATTCTAACTTAATGATCAAAAATCAGATATATTTTAATAATTGAAGTAGTTTTAGTCTGGGTATGCTAATATCAAAACCTCAAAATCCTTCGTTTTAAGTCTGAATACCCACAGGAGAAACTAGAAAATGAGAAAAAGTTTACTGTGTGGGTGTAATCTTGTTAACCATTTATATTTTTTTAATTACAAAATAGAGAAATAAAGTTTGCAAATAATGTAAAGATTTTTTTTCGTATTTAAACTGTTATTATTATACCATTTAAAATAATGATAAAATGAAAAAAATCTCACAAAAATATAATACACATTTTAAAACTGAAACATTTCCTGAACCGAATCGATCGTTACAGAAATAAAACACACTCTCTTTCTCTCTGTGTGGTGTTTACCCCTAAAGATCGAACATAATTCCTAAGTGGAAGGTACAGGATGATAAAGGTAAAAGACGTAAGCGACGTAATCGCAGTAAAAGGTTACGCCGCACACTCACACATTTTACGTGTCGATATTTTATGTACCGCGCGCGTATAGTGCAAACTCTGTGAAAACGCGAACGAAAATATACATTTGCTTGTCAAAACACCTTGACTTCCCGTTATCTCATAATACTAATAGACACATAATAGCCCCCTACCAACCAACTGAAGCTCGCATTAATAAGCAATAAATGAAAGCAAGTGTAATGCGTGAAGAATTATGAAGGGTTTGGGGGACAAATGAGTAATTAGAGCCATACGGTGATAACCGATGCCTATTAATAGCCACTCGGTTAATGATTATGCAGATAATTTGCCCTCCTTCACGCCCGTCCCCCTTACTTGCCAACGCATACCACCGACCACAATAAACACTTTCATGGTCACTACTTTAAATACGGAATGAACTGAGCGATAGGTACCTCCACGTCGCGATAGCCCACTGGCAATACAGCAAAGCCTCTTGCTGGTCATAAAATATACGAGAATTTTATTTGTTATATAATGTAGGAGGGCAAACTGCAAAGAAACGAGGTAGAGCCATGCATGGTACATGATACTACATCCTCCTATGCAACGGAATTGGGCCGCCGCGTTTTTGAGTAGTCGGTGGCCATGGGGGGAGGTGAAAAGGAGGGTAACGCATCGACATAATTAAGCTGATGTTCACGTATGTTACTGTTAGTCATTGAAAGGCTTCGATTGCTCGTTTATCCCCCTATACTATAAGAAAATCATTCTTTTTGAAGACGTACGACCGTGGATATGTAGGTGCGTTGCCTTTATTTATATCCCTCTCTAACGGGCCACCGCCTATTTAAAAACCGCAAGTAAGGGGACAGAGAAAGTGGCAGTTTGGA
Source organism: Eumaeus atala (assembly GCA_017140195.1). Lineage (NCBI taxonomy): Eukaryota > Metazoa > Arthropoda > Insecta > Lepidoptera > Lycaenidae > Eumaeus > Eumaeus atala. Next base: position 604,282 of record JAFELO010000264.1, on the reverse strand, counting down.
ACGGCGTCATGTGAACGAGAGGTACCTCCTGGGGTCGCCCAATTCGGCTGCAGTAGCATGGTACTTACCTCTTACTAAAATTACAAATATTTGAAAACGATTCAACTGCGTAACACTTTAAAGCGAAAATCGCATCAAAATTATCTCGTTTTAATGGCCACAATAAAATATGAGGATGGAAGTTGATATGAGGAGGATAAATAAAACACGTGTCGTTAAGTCCGGTTATAAAACGTATCATTGTACGTACACCGAACGACTGTACGTGAACGTAAAAATTACTGCACGGATTTTGATGCAGTAAATATTCCGTTTGTTGCATATCTGTCAAGATATTTACATACTCTGTACTACGATGACAGATATGACGGCTGACTGGATATTCTGCCCCGAAGGCCATAAGATGAGGACACCTTGTGTGTGTATCTCAGTGATGTGTTCCGATTGCTTGTTTTCCCCCCTATACTATAAGAAAAAAAATACTTGTATGAGGTAAGATTAGGATTGACAATGTCATTTTTACCTCTAGGTACCTCTCGCTCACATAATACCGCCCTAAAGTGACATCTTCTGTGTCTCGTTTCGTGTGGTTTGTGAGTAGGGGGGCAAGGCATCGGCATAGTAATTATGTGGATGTTCATGGGCGTAGGTAGTGGTAAAATGGCTCCGATTTCTCGTTTGCCCCCCTATTCTATATATAAAAAAAAGTATTATATGGTCACTGATTGCCTCTTTAAATGGGCTATTCAATCCAAAAATATTTTTTCAATTCAGGTCAGTATTTCACACAACGAAGAAAACAAACGAACTTTACGGCTATATATTCATCATCATTATCAGCCGTTTTCGGCCCACTGCTGGACATTGGCCTCTTTCTATGTACGCCAAGACGACCGATCCCTACTACTCGCATCCATCCTGGACCGGAAACATCAGCTTTATATTATTATATAATATTATATTATTAGTATAGACTTATAAAAAAAGCCTATTACATGATATTTCGAGCAGGGGAATGCAAAGCACCAAGTTCGTTTGCGTCTGATCCCGACTATTTTTTTTTAAACTCTATCTATTAGCAGGTATCAATCTGAGGTACTGAGGGACATTTCGTGGATAGTTTATAAAATCACTAGATGCGCTAGGAGCATCTGGCCTCAACACATTTTAGACCACTTAGAAATATCTAAATATTTTTTTACACTGACTGTATTATCTCATCATCCCCCACATGTCCCTCCCCATGAGTGATACTTCCCTAATGTATCTCTATGTAACCTATGATAAAAGGTTCTATCTGTAAGAGCCCATTGATGTAATGTACATTTGAGTTTGATTTACAATGTATTCCATTCTCACATTTCATTCTTGCTTAAACCTTGAGATTATGTATGTATACCGGAACGTTTTTAACTAATTGTAAATGAAGAAGTGTTCGATTATTTTTATTTTCCAGCAAGTGGAAATGTGATAATTTTTCCGTGATGTGATCCACAAATTATGTTGATGTCTTAAGTTTACGCGAATGATACTCATTACAGTAAAACAATATCAGGACGTCTGTCATCTCAGTCTACCCGTGACCATGGTTGCCGTAAAGCTTCTGAAACGTCGTGCTAGTTAAATAATTAAGTAAACCGCGATAGTATCTGCAAAAGTAGTTTAATTTTAACCACAAAATATAGTTGTTGCATACTGGTACTGATTATGTTGGAATATCTTTGTATGAACACCTAAAAAAAGCTATACAGCGGGAAGCTATGTGTATTTAATCGCAGATTAAGTTAAAATCATATTGACAGCCATATTGATAGGGACAAAAATAAATAAATAAAAATAAATTTTAATGTCAAAATAATTCCATATTCAAATTATATAGAGTGCACATCCCCGTATCCTGTCACACATATACGTCCCTTCTCAAGAAATTACCACAAAAAGTATCAAGCGACTGTGATGGCAGATGTGACACTTAAAATTAGGAGAAATAAATTAATTATAAGATAGAATATGTCGTATCCGAATAAAATGTGAAAAGAGAGAAATAGTAAAAAAAAGTCAGTAGTATGTAATCATTGAATTTGAATTGTACTAATGTAAAAGGTCTATATAGCACGTACTAGAAGTTAGGAACTCATCCGTTGAATGATCCGGAGAAAGTGATCCGATTATAACCAAAATTAATACCTGAGTAAAAAAAGGAAAAAAAGTACCTTTACGCCTCTTATCCCCGAAGAGGTAGGCGGAGGCGTGCTAGTACATCATCCATAACTCCTAAGTAGATATACTAGAACACTGATAAGAAAAGGTACTGAGGGCCCATGTTGTCATAGGTGGCAAGCTTATGGCCACTTCAGGCACATTCCAATCCCAGACAATGTAATTAATGCGTACTCAGAATAATCTGAGAAACATTTAATAACAGTTGCCCAGCCTGGGGATCGAACCCAGGACCCCACATGACTAACGTCTTAATAGGCGACATCCACACCGTTACACCACAGAGGCGATTAAAATTGTCTCTTATTAATTCATAAGCTTTGCGTCACACGTTTTTTTAAGCTTCTGGTTAAAACTTATCACGTTAACGTAAAAGACAAACAAGACGACGAACATTTTGATAATACTTTTACAATACACCAATACGCTGGTAAATAAAATCCCTGGAATAAGTTTGTTCTGTGAGAATCGCACAGACTTTTCGCTTTCGTGTGAGGTGAGAACAAAACGGAGGCGCTAGGGTGTCAAGTTTAATTGGTGGTGTATTTCAAGACAGGCCAGGAGTTCGTGCACGTGTGTAGACCAAATTAAGTGCGGTCTCACTTATAGCGATTTCTTAATCTGCATAGTACATATCTATTTTCCTTTTACCATAATAACTTGATATTATAGTCGGTAAGGTTAGTGCCGTCGTTTCTTCATACCTGTTACACGGTTGAGAAGATAATACG
>JAFELO010000264.1:560559-601307 GCA_017140195.1 Eumaeus atala | reverse complement strand
TCACGTTTTTATATTTATTTATAAAAGGGGGCAAACGAGCCATTTCATGACCACCAATGCCCTTGGGACATTCGCCCCCCACTGGGCCGTTTTCTAACGTTTATAGGTATCGGTGCTTTTAAGTTAACATTGAAGTGCTATTATACTTTTCAGGGACAGACAGGATATTTTAGCTAGATTATATACTACGAGCTTAAACATTCTGAAAAATATTTTTTACATATTGATGTCTTAAGTTTACGCGAATGTTAGACATTACAAGAAAACTACTCTTACAGATTTTATCGTGGTTTATTGAACTATTTATTTAGTCCGACGTTTCAGAAGCTTTACAGTAACCATGGTCACGGGTGGACTGCGATGACAGATGTCCTGATGTACCAAGTTTTTAAAAGCACCCGAAGAATTGTAATTTTAGTTGTTCCGATTATCGCAAGCAGAACTTATTATATCTTGCTGCCTTGAGGTGTTATGTTTACTTTTTGATTTGATTATGTTCACCACTGGATCTCAAGCAGAGGGAAGAACCCAGCCATCTTCTCTATTGAAATTGGAATGTTTCTTAATTTCAATAGCCTCACGGATCATCCTAGGAAGGAATCGGTGTTCCCTAGTGAGGTTTTATCAACTCTAATGTAAAGGTAGGGGCCAACTTCAGCATGCTCACAGACAAAATCTGCTGTCTGTGAAGATCGCTCACTTGATACCGCCGTAAAGTGACACCTACGGTGTCGTGTTTCGTGTGGTTTGTGAGTAGCCGGTGGCCCATTGGGGGGTGAAAAGCAGGGCAACGCATGGGAACAATTATGCTGATGTTCGAGGGTGTCGCTAGCCATTGAAATCCCGGATTGTTCGTTTGTCCACCTATACTATTAAAAAAACTTGTGTTATCTATAAGTATATACTTAGAATAATATTTATACTTAGAATAATATTTATACTTGGAATAATATTTATACTTAGAACAATATTTATACTTAGAATAATTTTCCTAAAGTTGCTACATGTTACACCGCAACTTTCGGATCAATTTTGACGTAGGTACGAATACGAATCCCATTGAGGGTCACTGTTTTTGCCCTTAATTGGACGGTTGCCAAGTATAATATGCTTTTGTATTTTCTAACGCCATTTAATGTAAATCCTATTATGTTTTCTCGTCATGAAAATCACGTGTAAGCATGAAAATTATTATTTTGGCTGGCGATACTATATGTGTACTTGATGTGTTGTAAAATCTAGTTTAATAAGGTAGCTCATATTATGTTAAAATGCACTTACATTATTTACTGTTCTCCTCTTTCCCCGTGCCTTGGAGAGCATGCTAAGCGGTCGGTACTACGTCTTTTTTCTCTCCGGTCCTGTCGGAGAGCCGTCCCATCAAAATAGGCGAATGAGGGAACAAAGACACGTATACCTGCGCACACACTTGTGCACTATAATATGTTCTGCGCAGTTGGTTCGTCTCTATAGAGATGGCCGCCGTGACCGGCTCTGGCTAGGTTGACATTATAATTTTTTTATTTATTTTATTTTAATGTATTCGGAAAATATACAGTGACATATAACAAATAAGATAGTGACAGATAAACTGTATACCAATTAAATGTTTTCACATACAAAGAGCTAAAAAATATCTCTCTCGTCGTTCTCAGAGATAAATTAAAATTAATGAGTGTAACCATGTTTAGTATGATATGTGTTATATACGATACGATAAATACTTTACAATTTTTTGAATAATGAGATTCCTTCTCCCCGTGACTCGGAGAACACATTAAGCGGTCGATACTATTTCTCACCGGTCGTGTCGGAGAGATCAAATGCACTATAATATGACCTGCGCAGTTGGTTCGTCTCTATAGGAATGGCCGCCGTTGACGAACTTCGGCTAGTTTGACACTATTATAATATTGTGTTATATACGATACGATAAATACTTCACTACTATAAATAATTCAATACTATTATACACTTCGAGTAACTCTTTATTTATGCAATGTAGATGTTTTATTTATTTAATGACGCAGAGCATAATATGATTATGCTCTAATAAACAGCCAATGTCGCTTCAGAAAAAACAAAATTTGCTCATAGAAATTATAAAAACAAAGTTTCATCTACATGAATGTACCAACTACCTTTTGACCTGCGGTTATCGTCGAGTCTGACCCCAGCACGCTTCGCCCGAGGACGAACCTTGTCAGATATAGTTCAAAGTCGAAATTTACGGACACTCATGCGCATTGGCGAGTGCGTTCCGTGAATTTATTGTCTCTATCGCGAGGCTTTAAGCTATAAAGTGATTTTAAATAGGCTCCTCGTAAATCCCGCACAAGAACGTCACATAAATTATAAACGCGCTTAAACTCACCCTTTGTTGCTTTTTCTATCGAGGTTTCGCTATTTTCAATTCTTACTAAGAGTAAATGAAATACCACAGACTTTTTATGATAACATCGCTTTTGGCTGATGGTGAGCAATGTAACGATATTAATGGGCGTCAGTAGTCACTATATGGACGATTTATCGTTAAATCTATCATGTTGTGATAAAAACCAAAATTTGCTAAATAAAATTGGATTTTAATTTTCTCTGCTGGACATTATACAGAAGCGTGTAAATTTCTTGATTGACGTGAAAAGGCTAAAAGCATGAAGTATATAATCTAGCTAAAATCCTGTCCTTGAAAAATATAATAAAACTTCAATGTAACTTAAAAGCACCGAGCTTAGATGAAAAATAACATTGCAATCAATCATTGTTCCCATCTTCAACTTTTTTAATAAGTCAACCGTCAGAATTGATAAGAGAAACACTAAACTCTGACAATATTAAATTAGGAAAAATTCATAAATATTATTATATATATTACACGCCATTTTGAAATTATATTTCAAGTTAACATAATGAGAATAATTCATTATAAATCATGATCGTGCCCGTTTCATACAATTCAAGCGTTGATGTAATGACGGAAATCAAAATACAAGCTCAGTAAGTATGGAAGACCCTTTAAGAGGCAGTTCCATTTCTGCATGTCCATAAATTGGGCCGGCACGGGTACGGGCCAGGGTTTAACATCTTACGTGAGATTGTCATATTGGGGCCAGGTATGATTTCGCGTTCCAAGTGGCTTGTGAGTGTCATGTGGCGTTCTAGCCTCCAGACAATACAACCGCAAAGCATATTGATATTCGCTTGCTTGGTACTTGCAAACGCTATATAAATCTAGATAATGCTTAAATGGTTTCGGTAATGCAGCATCGACATGGTTCAAGCCTTCTCACGGCGGCTCAGTAGCCTGGGGTGAAACGAGACACCTTGGACGAAACCAATTGAACCGAGGATGTTGCCCTTTGTACCACTCTTATAAGAAGAGGAGACAAAAGATCATGAAGAGGAGGCGCGGAGCAATAGGTGAAGATGGAAGCCTCACCCCATTGGACTGTCCCAAAGGTGGACATCCTGCGGTACAGGGCAATCCGTGGAGGAGGTGTCGGCCCCTTACCGGTGTGACTTCCCGTCGAGGTGCCCTGATGATTTTTTGTTCCGCGGCACATCACCAAAGGCGGCACTGATGGGGGTCGCGGTATTTTTGTGGGTATTCGGCACTGTAACGTGCCGCAACCCCCGCATACTACAGAACGCCACCCAGGGTCAGTGCCGCGTAAATGCATTTTCTCGCATCAACGAAAAAAAAGTTAAATCAATGTAGCTGTATATTACATTTCGAATTAGATCCTAGACATTACTAATTTTTGGTAACTTATTTCGTAAAAATTATAACGTCATGAAATAATATCTAATGTCTTGTCAAAATCACAAATATTTTTATTTCAACATCATCATAATCATCTTATACAGAGGAAGAGAAGGGAGCGAGTGTCATTAGGTAATGCGTGAAAAAAACCGAGGCTTTCTTCTTCCCAGAAGGGAATATCTCGATTTGTTAATGAATGATGAATTTGCTACTAAATCCATATTATTGACTTCGCCATCAGGACAGTCCCTATCTTCAAAGTCTTCCTCCTTTTCATCAAAAACACGTCAACTATTCGAAAATGTTTTCCCATCAATTTCGTGCCGCGTTTCTTCAGTACCTATTTTTTATATGAATATAAAACTATTTCATAAAACATTTATTGTAAATTACGACGACTAATTGGTAAAATTTGTGTAATGAAACTAATACAAATTCATGCCACTAATTTTGTAATCTAAATTTGGCCTAAAGCCTCTGTTTCTTGGCTTCCTTTCCACTTCAGTAATAACAAACGGATTCCATAGTATTTATAAAAATGTGAACAGGAAAACAACCTTACGAAATGGGGATTTATAACCCAATTTTCATATCGTTTGGTTGTTGGAACAAACGTTTTATATTCTTTCGTATGATAGCACGAGTAAATAAGTGATCGTCTGTCGTTCTGATGTAATTTTTTATATATGATATTAAGGCAGGGGGGACGAGACCCCACCATGGTTCACGCCTTGTCATAGCGGTGGGGCTTAGTAGCCTGGGATGAACCCAGGCGAAGCTAAATGAACCGAGGGGGAACTTTGCACCCATTTGAACATAAGAAGATGGAACCTAAGAGCAACAGGAGGAGGTGCTTTTGCGCACGGGACAAGGGGCGTGGTTGTGAACCTCACCCCATTGCACTGTCCCAAAGTGGGTGGGGTTGTTCTGTAGTGCTGGGAAACCCCATCTGTGGAGGTGGAGTTGGTCCCTTAGGGGACTTACAAGCCGTCGAGGTGCCCTGATGATTGTTGTTCCGGGGCACCTCACCAAGGCGGGCACTGATGGCACTCGCGGTGGTTTCTGTGGTGTATTCGGCACTATCATGTGCCGCGAGTCCCACACACCACTGGGCCCCACCCAGCGCCGGTGAAGGCGTATAAATACATCTCCCCGTGTCAACAAAAAAAGGGGGGACGAGACAAACGAGAAATCGAAGCCTTCTTACGACTATCGACGCATATGTACATTAGCATTATTACTATGTCGATGCATTGCCCTGCCGAGGCCCTGCGGAATTGGGCCGACACGACGGTGTCGCGTTTCGTACGGTTTGTGGGTGGCCCATTGGACGAGGAAAGGAAGGCCACGCATCGGCATAGTATTTATGCGGATGTTCATGGGGATTATTATTCGCACAAAAGCGATTGCTCGTTTGCCAAGCTATGCTGTAAAAATAAAATACTACCTTCTATTAATTCGTTTTTATACACTAAATCACTATGATATGGTGTATATTTACATAGGTGACTTTTCTGTTAACTAAAGTGATTCATCTAGCATCGGTCATAGCCCCTAGGCTACGCTACCTAACTCCTGCGGTTCATTATAGAAGAGTGCTTATGAAGTGTAATTATTTTTTCTCTTTTCCAATCAGAATAAATAGTGTAGCGTCATTTGCGTCACCAGAGAATTAGGTAAAAATTCGAGTAATTTAAAATTATTAGCGGTTCTACTAAAGTTGACCTAAACGGCAAACGAGTAATCGGAGTCTTTTTACCACTACCGACGACCATTAACAGCCACATAATTTCCATGCCGATGCCTTGCCCTCCTCCCCTCCAATGGGCCACCGGCTACTCACAAACCACAGAAAACGTGACACCGACGATGTCACTTTACGACGGTATTATGTTGATTGTACAGTAATACTGAGAATTAGGCTCTTGCAGAGAAAGTAGGTACTTCGATAATAATTGTGTAAATTTATTAAAAAGACACAAATAGAGACACAATTTGATTCGCCTGCCTGTTCTGGATAGATTAATTAATTACCATTCGACACAGTAATGTAAATAAAGGCATTGATTTCTAGATTTTAATTAAAAGAAAATTTACCATCATACATGCAGTAAAAACTGCACTTGCGCTATCCGCCATGGGCTAAACTTAAGTTTTATAAATAAAGTAATCCTAGTTTTTGAGAAGGGTGATATTTATCTCATCACTGACTTTCGATTTAACAAAAGCAATTACTTGAGCGTCGGCGACTTGTAGCCTGGGGGCGTTCTGACTATTCTTTAGCATGACAGACGCCACTCCGGATTAATTAGGCTCGTTTATTAATGTAGGGGAAGAGGCATCCATGCCTTTATGATCTCCCAGCGACACACTACGTAAGGCTTAATCTGATTGTACGCAAATCGGTATCTTAATTCAAACAGCGCAATCCATAAAATGGAATGACATTATTTTCCCACAGTTCTGTGTTGGAAATGTTGTCACAGTATGGAATAATTTAATGACGTCTCATTGGAATACTGTAAAGTTTGGCCAGTAATATTCGCGGGTCGTTTATGCTGTGAATTTAACGTAACTAGTTTCGTATAACAGTAAATGTCACAAGAGATTTCATTAGTGTAATGGCGAGGTAGATAAAGTCAGGCATCGCGTTTGTTTCGTCTAAGCCAATATTGACGCGCTGATATATTGTGTAAAATGATCATAAAATTTCTGATGTCATAATAATTTTACATAACATTGTTCATATTGTTATAAATTAGAAAGAGGAAACTAGACCCCACCGTAATGCAGATCGGTTTTTGTCATCCTAGTTATATATATAGGTACCAATAAAAAGGATACCGTGGTTTTTAGTCAGTTATGGTACACTTTGTGTGCATACCTAGATATGAACAATGCATTCTGAGTCCTAGAGATGCATAATCTTGCCAAGGAATGAAAGTCGCGTAAATTTTAAGTAATAAAAAGTTTTCTCACGATATGAAAAAAAATGTGCTTACATCTACCGCCGTTCCTCTCTCATAATTCAAATTTAAAAAATGGCCAAGAGCGAGTTAGACTCGCCTATACAGGGTTCCGTAGCTGCAAACCTTAAAAATCTTTCAACTTATATGAATTAATATTAAATGACTGACTGCTGGCTTGCTGCCCTATACGAAGCATATAACAAAACAACATAACTATATATTAATCACTTAACTTGAAATAACATTATGTTACCCTGAAGAAAATTACATTGCTATAATAAAAAAATACTGCGCGATACCTATGAAATAATATACAAAAGTCGTAACAATTTATCAGGCAAAAAATATTTCATAATATCCACATTTCGAGCTATGTAGGGGAATATGGGCGGCGTAATTTTATTTTCATTGAGACAAATATTCATATTACGGCGCTATTAGAGTGCGTGCAGGGCAGTAGTGAGCAGTGCAAGTGAAAATTCTCTCGTTGTAAAGCCTAGTACAGATGCGTTATTCGTCTCGTATAATATTGTTTTTAGTTAGAGATAGTGTCATGCAACGTTGCAGCGGAAGTGGGCCGGCACGACCAGGGAGGTTCCTCTCATTCATTTGATATCGCCGTCATCTTCGGTGTCGCGTTTCGTGCGGTTAGAGTAGCCGGTGACCCATTTGGAGGGGAGTAGAAAAGGAAGGCAACGCGTCGGCACAGGTATTGTGATGATGTATATGGGCGTAGGTAGTTGCAAAAAGGCTCCGTTTGCTCGTTTGCTCTCTATACTATAAAAAAGGAAAACATATATAGTGTCACCTGGCGGATTCACTTGCGTAGCTATGGACTTCCTCGATAAATGGACTTCAATACACAAGTATTTTTTAGGTCATCCCAATAGAGTCTGAGATTAACGCGTTCAAGAAATCAAACATATTTTTGTGCTTTATATTATTAGAATAGACTGTACTCGTAAAGTTACAGGTGAATTGCCTCATGGTCTAGTGGTAGGCATGTTCAAACACAGTCGTGAGGTCCAGGCTTCGAGTACCGGGTGGGAGCAAAGTATTGCTGAGTTTTTTCAATTTCTAGAAACAGTCAGAAGTCAGGAAGTCCGCGGAGTTACATCCCCGTGCCTCGGCACATTGAGCAGTCTTTTTATCTCCGTCTGGAAACAGGGACTTTATTTTGACTTCAGGATATCATTAACGTTTCGAGTAACACCTTTATGGACCCTTTTTTGCGGGGAAAAGGCTTTGACTGGTAGAATGTGTCATACGCATCATACCAACTATGAAACACCGTAAGTGGACAGCTGTTGTGGTAAAGTGTTTCTAGTCTGTTAGTAATGGGCCACCCTGACGACCTGCCGATACCGAACTAAGGACTTGCCTTTGTCAAAAAGTACGGTCACACTGTCAGTGAAACGAAGTACTTACTTCTAAAAAATAAACGGGATCTTCAAGAAAAGAGCCTATTTAATTCTAAAGGTCCGTCAACGCTTCTGAGAGTCCCCTGGTGGAGCGATTGTCTATGGGCGTTGGTGATCACTTACTTACAAGTGGGCCAACTGCTTGTTTGCCTCCTATGCTATAAATAACCAATACGCTGCCGGGTGCTCGAATTAAAACGGATGGATATCATGTCCTACCCTAGCTCTGTCTTTAGCCTCCTTCAGGGTAATAGCACCGTCGCAGAAGGACGGCGCTGCCCAAGACAAGCCACTCGCGAGCATTGATTGGATGCAGCTTAACTTAACGAGTTCTGCGTGCACGCCTAGAATGTGCGTCATGGTACACGTAATATCGCGTTACAGGTTACAGCTGTCTATACCAGGCTTAATACGTCGAGTCTGTGCCTGCAGGCGCGATTAACATATAAATGTGTGTGAAAAATGGAATGTGCAAAATGAATGAAATATTTTCACCATTCTCGAGTTATGTTATATTTCCGTGTTGAATTCAAATAAGAAGTGGCGTTCGAAAATGCAACGTGAAATTTTTAAAGGAGGTTTTAAATCCATTCAGCTGCATTGACTTTGCGTTGAGGGTTGAGAGGATTAAATTTTGCCATAAATATACAATTTTTGAGTAAAACATTTTAGACTTTTGTATTCGTGTTTTCATTTAGAAACTACTGAATCTTTTTCTCTTTTTAGATAAATTTAGGTTACCGTAATTTTATTAAATAGTAAATATATTATATTTTACATTACATTGACTTGTTATGAATTACACGGCTCCGATAATTGTGTATGTTACGCCAGAGGTTCTAATTCCTTACAGCTCATGTGGGTTTATATCTGTATTATATGTATTTCTTAAATTTATATTAAAAAATAGGTAAATATATTTCCGCTGTCTAACAACCGTAACACGAGTTTAACAGTACTTAACACGGGACTACGCTAACTTCTTTTTATAGAATAGGGGGGCAAAAGGGAAATCGGACCCCTTTTACGATTACAGACGCCCATGAACATCCACATAATTACTATGCCAACATGTTGCCCTCTTCCCCCCTCCCCAACGGGCCACCAACTACTCACAAACCGCACGAAAAGCGGTACGGAATATATGATATAATATATGCATTTTAAGGCGGTATTATGTGAGGGTGGAACTATTATGTGTGCCGGCTCATTTTCGTTGCATAGGCGGATGTAGTGTCCTGCACGATGCATGGTCTAGTGCCATGCATAGTGCAGGACACTACAAAAAATTGGACGTGGTGCGATAGTAGTAGCTAGTCCACAAATAATATTAATATTGACTTGATTTTGTTTTTATTTTCATGATTAGGGGTTTCTTATAAAATCTGTGTTACAGTCTTATGAATAAGATGTGATGATCGGTGAACTGAGACCGACGGATGATTCCTACGCGAATGCATAGAAAATGGCCAAATCGCTATTAAAAAGTAGAACATTGACAAATGTGACCGCAGTGCAGTAATTTCATGTATAGGCATGATATATTGTTATGAAAGGCGGTTAACACTAATGGTAGACACTTTTGCAGGGCATACTCAATTCGCGAGTGGCGTGTCGCAAGGCACAAGCCTCCCTTCGGAAACGTGACGCGTATGAATTAAGGAGGTCCCGTAGACATACGGTCGAAGAGTGTGGAATACTGAACGAGATAACAGAAGTGGCATTTCCGACACTACCTCGGGAGGTTGGTTTTATTTGCCGTGTTTAAAAATTTACTAGAAAGTTCTGAACCATTTGCTATGCTATATTATATAATTAAATCATATATTGATTAAGTGATTTCTTTTCGATCTTCGGTATGCAGATATAATATATTGTAGTATTAACTTTGTATCTTCTTATTATAACCCTGCTTTTTTTTTTCATTCATATTTAAAATATTTTTTGGTACTGGTTCTCTTACAGTAGCCACATCTCAAAGATAACAAGGTGGAAAGAAGTATAAGCTGAAGAATCAATTAAAAAGGTTCTAGTGTCAATTATATTTGCTATAATCAAGAAATGAATTGCCTGCGATGATGTTTCCAAGTTACTCGATACCTTAAAGATTTTACGAATAAAATAAATTCATCGATATGTCGAGATATGATGATGCCCTGTTATAAGTCGTAACTAGTACACCTTCAAAAGAAACTAACATCAATTTCTGTGTATAGATCTAGAATAATGTGTAACGAAAGTTTTCAATGTTTCATCCGATAGATTGGGCTGTTGGAGATATAATTTTGACATATTTCATATAGACGTTTTTATTTACAACAGTATAGGGAAGGCAAGCGATCACTCATATAAATAATTATTATTTTTCTAATGCAGAAGAGTTGCCTTCTTACCTCCTCGCGTCCAATAACCTACCGGCTACTCACAGATCGTACAAAACTGTCATAGTTATATGGCACTTTACGGCGGCACTGTCATATGAGAGATTTGTGATCGTGTCGGCCCAAGTCAGCAATGCAGCATGCTGTCTTATTCTAAAATAATTGTCATCAATCAACATTAATTGAAAGTGGCCGTAAATCAAACACTCTTCCAGTAATTTTAATCCGACGCTCTACGATATATTTCACGGGGGTATGTTCTCATTTTGGAGTCATTACACGAAACTGTATCACCGCCCGAACTCCCACGAGTGGGGGGGGACTTTGTGGTTGTTTATACACCGTCGTATAATATATTTCGGTTAATTAAGTTTTTGTCCGGTTCCGGATTACCGTCTGCCAACATCCGGGGGGAGGAATTGCCAAGCTAATGGGGATAATGCCTTCCCCATTTGTTTTATGCTTAGGACGTCTGTCTTTGTAAAAAGTAGTTACTTGAATCATAAAGATAATTGCATGAGATGTAACTGATACAAATGGTTTAGGTATAATTACAAGGTACTATGCCTTATAGTGGGTATACCACTCTGATATATGTATTATACGCGGTGATTCCCTGCTGCATGACAGCTATATGGGACCGGCATGACCGTGAGATCCCGTGAATTTGATACTGCCGCGAAGTGTCAGTTATGTCAGATTTTTTTAGAGGAATTAATTAGAAGAATTATATTTAGAAGATACCGAAACACAACATTTCTACATAATCTTTATATGGATGTTAAGCGTGGAGTTATATATTATGACGACCCTGTAGACAGCGTGGTGAACTTCCGTGCCTTAAAAGGATTTTGTCGTAACTATAATTGGGAACATACAGTTTTAACTCAGTTATAACATCATCTTAAGTAAAAACAGTCAATATTTTGTTAACACCTCCTTGGTGTAGAGTAGCTGGGCCTCACCTGGTTGCCTTGTCTTTACTCGGCTTGTAATCTCCTAAGTCGCTGCAATCTTGTATCGTCTCCGCTTTGATTATACAGAGAAATAGAAATTACTTCATACTTCTCCTAATTTCTTCTGATTAAATTGGTTGCGGGTCCTAAGACAATTTTAGCATTTCCACTAGGACGATAATATCTATTGATCCAAAGTGCGCGCTGCTGTGGATCCGCAACACAGGAGAAGCAGTGATGGGAATGAGTGGTGGGCCAAACCCGTTTTCTAATGGCAACTTTAATATATATAGTTTAATACTATCAACAATATTTAGGCTAATCTTTAAACTATTTTGTTATATTGAATTCCCCTTTAAATAATGTAAAAAGCCCTCGCCTAAAATATACATTGTAAATGTAGCATAAATCTCGCAATCAAGGGTTAAGAGACCTGATTGAACATCAAAAGCTGAATTAATGTCCGACTTATAAATAATAAACAAAGCAAAGGAAAAACATTAATTGGAGTATAATACTCATATAAATACTCACTTTAGAATTTCTGGAGTTGTTTTTATTTATTTCGATATGGTGATATTCTCAAGATTTATTTTGTTATAGTATTTAGTATAATCCTAGTATTTATAATTTCCAAAGAATAAAAATAAATTTCCCAAACTTTAAATCAATAGGAGAGAGAACCATGTATACATATTTTATAGATGTTTCGCACGAGCTTGCTGAATTGCAGCCATATCGTGCATTCATGATCGGCAAGGTACCCACCTCCCTCTGACATGATGCGATTTCGTGCCATTTGAAAGCCAGTATCAAATCCGTCCTCGTGCCCAAGCCCATTGGGCTTGGGCACGAGGACGGATATGGATGTTAATGGACGCGTTTAAATGGTCACCAAATAGCTCTTATTCCTCGTTTGCCTCGCTATTCTGTAGAAACGAAACTACTTAACTTAGACAACGTTACGAAATGTATGTACAACATTTGATAGTAATTTTTGAATTGTTAAAAACAACCTTGGTTTTATAATCAGGCAGGGTGTTAAGTGTACTTATAGTTAGGTTTTCTATAAAATGATGGTGGTAAAGAGATCTGTTGAGAGTTCAGTGACTATAATGATTTCATACGAACATGCACAAAAGCTTCATGTTTGTACTCTCAGATGCCTATTAAAATGCACCATAGGATAGGGTGCATAGAAAATCAATTTCCAACCCCACCTTCTATTAAAAAATCTGTGTCTAGATTTTTCCATTTGGATTTTTAGATATTTTTATATTTGTAGACAATCATTAATTTTCACAACACTAGAGATGGTAAAAGTGTTATATACTGGTATGGTCAATTATGGTTAGAGGTAATAGGTCCCATGGTGTATTGGGGTAAAATCTGGACCATACAAGTATATAACGCTTTAACCTTTTCTATTGTTTTAGTGTAACGAATGTTCAATCTTGGTACCTCTAGTTCACATTGCACTGTAGGAAATGACGGCTACTTTATCTCGCTTCGTGTGGTGTATGAGTTTCCGTTGGTCCATTGGTAAACATGAAAAGCTGACGGCTTCACGTTTGCTACTTATACTAATAAAACATTTATATATCGTAGCTTATACATATAGGTCGCAGAAAATCAATAGATGCTCTTTTTTGAGAATTATATGGACAAAATACATAATTTTCACAAAGGATCGACACGTTCGGATTTATGGATCTAAATCAAGACAGTAAGGCATATGTTGACGATTAGCTGCTGCAGCTGTCCCTTAATGTAACTACTGTTTGTTACATTAAGGGACAGATGTGTTTTAGGGATGGCCCCGCGAAAGTATGTCTGACTCATCACTCGGGAGTACAATAGTGACTAATTCCTTTTGGGTGGGTGCTTTCAGCCGCTATAGTTGAGAGGTCCCAGATCTTCATTGGTTTTTAGAGAAGGGGGTTGAGAAAGGATTACTATCTTTGTCTATCTAATCTCGCATGCTCATCACGCAGAGAGAAATGAATGAAAAAATAAAGAAGGAAGGAGAGCCACATTTGCTGCCTCCTTCGACTTACACGGACATGTTTTAGGCCATATTTCCTTATCTACCTATATTATGTCTACGCTTGTACCTGGCCATAAAACTTGTAGATACAATTTACACAGAGTTCATGATGGTAACTAATCTCTCTGTATGCCATCGTGATGTAACATACTAACGTATAATTACGTCATAATTATATAACATTCACATAGACACATATATGACTGCTATCACCAACTATCACCAACAAGACAGTGACAATTCCCTAGCTTAGAAGTCTTAGCTTTATCTTGTAAGGTATTCCAGAATATCTTATAGAGAATTTTTTTATTATAGCATGAAATCACATAATATTAAAGTGTTGTAAAATCCCTTTCGAATCCCTTTGAACTTGAATATTGAACTCAAAAGATATCTGTGGGAGCAAATAATTCGAGCTGGCTCTAAAGATATGTATATAAGATTAAAATCTGACTGTATATCTGCCCCGGGCATTAGGAATTTTATTAAAAGTTCTCCCCTTGAAGATAAATTTTGTTTGATAGAACGCAGAGACGCAATTAAAGTCATTAAGTAAATTTTATTTCATTCAGAAACTTACTGGATTTGGTCATAGATGTTTTTGTCGGTTTGACTAATTTTTGTGTAATGAATTTTCATATTATCATCATCATCATTATCAGCCCTTATCGGCCGACTGCTAGAAATAGGCCTCTTCAGCAACGAAGTCAATGGGCAGAGGACTAAAGTTTCCGATATCACGCGAAGAATCACTCACTAAAGTGACATTGTGCTGGGCACACACATAGAAGATCAGATGGCAGATGGGGCAAAAAGGTTCCGGAGTGGAGGCCGCGTTTAGGAAAACGAAGGGTTTGGTTCACCGTTCACCAGGTGGGAAGACGATCTCCGTGCAGTAGCTGGTTCGGGATTGATGCAAGTAGCAGGAAATCACCCGTCTTGGCGTTCATTGGCGCATATGAAGTTTCATATACTTGACAGCAAGCTTTGTTTGTTGCTGTTTGTTTATTTCTGTTTGTCTGTTTGTTTGCATTGAATAGGCTCCGATATTCCTGGACCGAATTGAAACAATGTTTTACCTTTTTTTCATATGCTTTCCAGCAAACATTAGTAAGGAGTGCCGCAGTTTTGTATCAAATAGCTATAATCACATATGTGTCAACGTAGTCATACCTATGTTTTTTTTCGCTAAGGAATGCTCTTAGGCATGCACTCAGGATGGGAAAACTTGAGGAGTAAGTGGGACTCCGGAGCTACACGATAGCCCCCTACCCATAAAACCCCAGCGGTATTCCTTCTTTTCTTCCTTGGGGAATGGGAGGGGCCACGGGAGCACGTGATATAAAATGGTAGCGAACTAACTACCAACCTTTATTTTTTTTGGGGACCAAGGGGAATGCATTTATGCATGACACCTGGGAGCCCGAGTAGATCCCCAGACCTATGTTGGACTCGGAAATTGGGTAGCAATACCAACTAAACCTCTACAGGAGCCTTCAGCCGCTATTAATGGAGGGTGCCGGATCTGTAGGCAACAGGACCCCTCCATGACACACTTCACAACCTCCGGGACTGTCCGGCTACGCTATGACCATTCCCATTGACGTCGTGTCTTGATGAACCGGGTTCATATCCCGGCCCAATACGGAAATACACAGGGGCACTACAGGAGGCGCTGCAGATAGCGCCTCCCTCGTACCCCCATTCGTCATCGGCGGGGGGAGGCCGCATCGGCAGCCTCCTCTCTCACCCGATCGTCGGCTTCCTTCTGGGACATGATGGTCCCGCAGAGGGAAGCCATCACCTGGTAGTATTCGTCAATGCCGAACATCGCTACGATAATGCTCGACTTTGACAAGTTCCCTCCGACAACTGATGTCAGATCGTGACGCAGCGCCGCCCATCTCGGGCACACCTCGAGAGTGTGCTGGGCCGGGTCCACCGCCGCGTCACAATCGTGGCAACGAGTCGTTAGCTCCCTGTGGGCCGTCCTACACCGAAGTAACCATGCCTGGTGAGCACCTGCGTCAGACGGAAGATGAGGGATCTGCACCTACGGTGCGTCCACCGTTCGAGGACCGGGCGCAAGGCAGTCGTTATATCTAACTACCTACCAGCCTGCCCTACTCTTAACTACCACGTAAATGCTTGTTTTCATATGCTTCTAACCTAAACCTGCAAAACCGAAATTTTAAGTTTATTTTCTAGTTAAGTTCCGTAGGAAGGATGTCTCTAACAGGAACTTGAGACACCTCAGATAGTTCCAAAGCTATTACTAGCTAACTAAACTGAAGAAACTAATAAAAGTAGACACCAGAATATTACATAATATCTCTAACATACAATACTGTACCCATATGCAAAGTGTTTATACTCACCAGAAATACCAGTCGAACAGCTGCACGTATTATATGGAACGGACATTGCATATTTCATATCTGGCCCACCTGAGATAGTTAACGAACTGTCCGAAGTTCGACGTGAGAGTAAACTGGACCAAATGAATGCGGATTGGGTCACTATGCTTAATATTCATAAGCTATTATTATAAAACAACATCACCGTGTTGTGGTTTTTTAGTCCAGGTCAGAGGTTTGGAGCATTAAACTTTCTTTTTTATAGTATAGGGAGGAAAAGAAGTAACCGGACACTTTTGATGACTACCGATGCTCATTGACAACCGCATTATTGTTATGAAAATGCATTGCATTTCTTTCCTCCTCTCTCTAATGGGCTTTGACTAGTTACTTGTAAGGGCAGGACATAGACCAAGTCCAACTAACATGTTCTGCTTACGTTTCTTTGTTCTGATTTTATTTTTATAATTGATTTTAATAAAATTGTAACTTAAGAAAATCTGACGTCTGTAAGTTGTTGCAGCAAGTGTAGGTGTATGAGTAAAGCTTCGGATATTCTTTTTGCTTTACAATAAAACTACTTTCACGGATTTTATCGCGGTTTATTAAATTATTTATGTAGCCCGACGTTTCAGAAGCTTTACAGCAACCATGGTGACGGGTGGACCAGTCACACTTACTGTGTGACTGGTCCACAAATCCAAGGCTCAGGCTATTCTTTTTTTAATCGGGCACTCTCCCACCTTTGCTAATCCAGTGTATTCGGGATCGACAGCAGCGACCACTTGTCACCCTTTGATATGATCACAGAGACTGCCTTGGGGAGCGCAATAAATTTAATCAGAAGAAAATAGGAGGAGTAGTAAGTGTTTCCAGCTTCTCTCTCCAATCAAAGCGGAGATTACATTACCTGCTGCGAGTAATGTTTATGACAAAATCGTTTGAAATCACTTTCAGGTCACAAAGTAACTACTCCCGTAACATTTCGAATATTATTAAGCATTACATTCCGCTCCTTCTGACAAAGACGACTCTCCCCCAGTATGTGACGTGCGGTTTGTGTGCAGTCGCAAAGAGGTGATGCTGCCAGTTTCTAACTGCCAGTTCTAAGGAACTGTGCGATGCAACGATCTACTTCTAACCAGTTTTTCGATAATCGCTCCCGTAGGCAGGGAAAAAATTATATAGAAGGCATATTTACATTTCTTGATCTCACTATCATTAGAAATGTACGATATTAAATAAGAGCAATACATAATATATAGAAAAACAATAATAGTAGCAATATATTCACTCTAATCAGATGCAACCTCAGATAATATCTATTTTAAATGTAAAAGCCTAATTCCCAAATCAATATCAAATCCTGCTTTGTGATTTCCAAACGATCTGACCACAGTGAGTCAGCTGATATAAGAATGGAATAGGTCAGTGTATAACATCGATACAAAGTGATAGATTCGACACTTAAGTATACCTGACGTTTTATCAACTTCAACTTTTTTTTTGTGTGTATACTTATTTATAAATGAACAAACAGACTTCCGGGAGTGGTGTCACAACCACTTGAAATACAAAAAAGAACAAGTGGCCCATAATCTTTGAATCAATATAGATCACAGGTGATAACTTGTGATCTATATTGATGAGTGATAACTCAATAAGAAAAATCCTATCCAGCCCCTTCTGCGTGTGTTTCTTTTACGAAACATTGGTAAAAATATCGAGTTTAATGTATTTAAGTCTTGATCACAATAAAAATAAAAATATTTGTCTAAGTCAATTTGGTCATTTATTATTCTACTTCATCATCATCATCGTCAGCCCTTCATTGATCCACAGCGGGACATAGGCCTCTCCCAATGAGCACCAAGACGACCGATCTCCTGCTACTCGCAGCCATCCCGGACCAGGTACTGCAAGGAGATCGTCTTCAAACCTGGTGAACGGTCGACCAGCACTTCGTATTCCTTAACGCGGCGTCCATTCCAGAACCTTAGTGGCACATCTTATTCTATTTAAATAAATGTAATTACATACACCCAATAATTTCATTACAAGAGCAAATGCACTTGATGTAACAGTAAGATCAAACAAACTGGAACCTTTTATCTCATACTTATTATTCAACTTCAAAATAATTAAATATTACTATTATCGTACAATCTATATCTAACATTACATCGATGGTATACGCATCTTATTATCGACAAGTCACCGCTAGTTCATTACCTCCGTAACTCCGAGTCGCACATACTTCGTTACTGGCGAACACGACGGTGGAATGGGATCGCATTCAGACTTAATAGGCAGCAAACAGCGTCCCACTTTCAAATGTACACGAGAGCTTTTGAAATCTAATGTTATTTATCATTTCGGTTACTGTATAGTGGTGTTTAAATGTATTTCCACATAAATAGCAGTGTCTTTTCGCTATAACAAGACTATTATAGCGAATACAATATGCATTTATAACATTTTGGATGAAATGTTCAATCTCACACTCCCTATGTCTAGATCAGATAGATACTGGTAGTGCCATGCTGCTATTTGCGCGTTTCGTGTGGCATATAAGTATCGGGATCCAGCGCTCCATTCGGAGGGAGGATGGAAGGGCGTCTCGGTTTCAGGATTGTCCTTATCCACATGAGTCCGTCCGGAGCCGTATTACGACTAACGGCGCCCGTAAACATCATTACCATGACGATGCTTTGATATCCTTCGTCCAAATGGGCCCCATTCAATTCTATAACATTTATCTTTTGGTAAATATTTCGCCTAATCAATGCAAACGAACAATAATCAAATGGTTCATCTTAATAATATCAGTGGAGAAGCATAGCTATAAAAAACGTTAAAATCACTACGTGAAACATTTTTTTTTTTTTTCGGAGGGACCTACTACTGATTGGCGGCACTTGGCCAGCCCTAACAGTTCGACTGATTACGGAAGACTTTTTGTCTTCTGGTTATAGGTAGACGATAGGGGGACAGATCCCCCTCCTTTCCCGCAGATGGGAAGAAGCAAACCGGAATTTTAGTGGAAATTACCCTATCGTGGTTATTTTTGGGACCGAAAAGGGGGAGCGGTCCCCCTCCCCACGCTAGTGGGACGGCGCGCGCACGATGCCGTTTAATGTTACGGGACGTGTTTAGGAAAAGTTGAGCTCGTCTTTCGGTTTGGCTTGTCAGAGGAGGCCGGCCTCCTCCCCCACCCTCTGACGGGTGGGGTCGATTTGCGCTTCAAATCGGCTAAAAGCCGTGATAATGATTTATTTTTATTTTTAGAGCTCTCTAAGATCGCGTTATTTTATTTCTACATTTATCTAAGCTCACGTCTTACGGATTCGAACCCGGGCTCGTTTCCGTAAGCGGTGTGTGAGTTTGTCATTCGGTCAGTCATATGTCTTATAGCTGTATAACTATATGTAAGGTTTCAACGCTCGACCGGTACGAGCGGTGTATATCGAATTGGTTCTAGCAGGAAGAGAATGCATTTATGCACTGTCCAACCGACCCAAGGGGGCCTGAAGAGTTTGTCGGGTCAGGTCGTGTAGCTATAACTACTACCTACTACCGACTAAAACCTGCTATCCGTGGGTTTGCCCTACTGGCATTTTGCTGCGGATGCGTGTCTGGGTGTGTTTTTGCTTGTGTGCAAGGGCGGACTTAGCAACTGCTATGGCTATCGCGTCGTCGGCGTCGAGCAGTACGTGCTTCGGCCGACGGTAACGGGAATCGGTTATTAACGTCGGGTCGTATTCCGTAGTTTGAAAGATTAGTTTATTTTTGTGATTAAGAGCACGGTCAAAGAACTTTTGAGACAGCTCTTTGAAGTGTCCTTTTATTGATGTTAATTGAAAGTCGCAATGTAGGTCGATGTACGAATGTACCACGGGCATCCAGTGGCCATGCGCAAGAATCTATTCTGCATTTTCTGCAAACGTTCTATTTGGGTCGGGGCTATGTACGCGAAAGCTGCACTGCAGTACGACATGATCGGTCGTACGCATGTAGTGTACAAGGTGAGCTTATGTCTATTAGCCATTTTGCTCTTCTTGTTAATGAGTGGATATAATTTGAATAGGAGATGCCGTGCCTTTTTCAGAACGTTGTCAATGTGATTCTTAAAGCTTAATTTATAAAAATTATCGAGCGTGACGCCTAAGTACTTTACCGTCTCTGGTCTGGGTATCACGTTACCGTAGAGCATGATGGCGGGCATGTTTCCTCGTTTGTGGTAGGGCGGGGTACGGGAGAAGAGTATGGACTTAACTCTTTTCTGCGTTTACCTCTATTCTCCACTTTAAGAACCATTCACCGAGTTCGGTGACGGCCTTTTGGAGTAGCTTGGCTCCGAATTTGGGGAGGTACCACGTGTACAGTGAGGTGTCGTCCGCGAACATCGCCAGCTGTACGCCGGGGTGTCGCGGTATGTCACTTGTGTACAGATTGAAGAGGGTGGGAGAGAGGACCGATCCTTGAGGAACTCCAGGTCTGAGGGGACGAGGGGAGGACAGGGTGCCCTCCGCTCTGTAGCGGAACTGCCTGTTTGCTAGGTAGCTGTTTACGATCAGCACCAGCCTGTCGGGCAATCCTAGTTGGTACAGTTTGAAGATGAGGCCTTGATGGCAGATCTCGTCGAACGCCTTTGCTACATCAAAGAAGACAGCGCCCGTGCCGCGTGGCCGGCCCTGTCTTTTGAGTCCCGAGAGTACGTACTCCGTGAGGCTGTGTACTTGTTGGGGACAGCTGTGGCTGTCGCGGAACGCGAACTGCTCGTCCATGAAGAGATTTTTCTCTCGTATCACGGTTTTCAGGCGTGCGAGGATTATCCTTTCATAGATTTTTCCTAACGAACTTATGAGACTTATGGGTCTGTAGCTAGTGGGCTCCGTCCGGGGTTTTCCCGGTTTGTGTATGCCAATCACTATGGCTTCTTTCCATGAGTCTGGTCTTCTCATTGCGCCAGAAGGGCGCGCACTAAGAGGTTTATAATAACGGGCGGCAACTGTTTCAGTGCCTTGTTGGTTATTTTGTCGGGCCCGGGGGCCCTCTTCGAGTGAAGGTTCTTTATTAGATCATTCACTTCTTCTGTGTCCGTTCGACGTATGATCTCATCATCATCGTCCGGCGGCACAGCCAGGCGGGCCGTTACTATGTTGTGTACCTCTTCTATGTGGGAGGGGTCTGTGGGGAGGGAACTAGGAGTGCACTGACTCTCTAGTGTGTCGGCCAGGCACTCCGCCTTTTCGCCATCCTCTAGTGCAGGTAATCGGTTTGCGCGGTTTAGTGGTGGCATTTGTTCCACCGGTTCGGACTTCATAGCTCTGTCGAGAGGCCAGTAGGCCGTATGCGACGGGGATTGTTTGCTAACGAAGTGATCCCATCTCCTGTTAATGAACTTAGGTACAGCCTTTTTTACTTCTCTTTCGAGTTTTCGGAGGGCTTTCCTGCACACTTCGCCTCCGTAGCGATCATGCAGGCGTTTAGCCGCATTTTTTCGACGGATGGATTGAGGATTCCCTGACATCGTCAGAGAGAGCTAAACGGTCCTCTGGGACGGTGGAGATCTCTCTTGACGATTCTCCTATTTTTCTAACCAGTAGTGCGGTTAATGAGGATGAAGCCGCGATAGCGGCTTGGGGAGAATCTATACTGTCTGGGATGTTATCGAGTTCACTCGATTTGACATTATATAAGTTGTCTTTTAGTAATTTATAGTCGATGATCCTTTTCTTAATTTTACTATTTCTATTATTTCGGTTTTCTCCTATTTCTATTAAAGCGGGTCTGTGGTCCGAGTTAAGCTCGTGTAACGTTTCAGCCGTATTTATGACGAGTGAAATGTTTTTAACCAGTGCTATATCGATTATACTAGGTGCACGTATATACCCATTATTGTTCGGGGAATAATGGGTTGGGATATACGGAGCGTTGATGATGATGTTATGATCATCGACATATCTCTTGAGGACAGTCCCGTGACTGTTGTTGTGTCTATTGCCCCAGGTCACGTGGTGGGCGTTGAGGTCCCCAGCTAATATTATTGGGTCGTCGTTTAAGTTTTCGAAAATAGCGTCCAGGTCGCTAACTAGAAGCGGCTTTGAACCAGACTGGTATGCAGAGACTATGATGATGGGCTGATGGCCCGTCATGCATAGCTTACATAGGGATACTTCTAGATTTTCTAGAGGGGGCGGGCCAAGTGGGATACAATGGAGGGACCTCTTATAATAGATGGCTGTACCCCCCAAGCATGTTCGGGTCCTGTCGTTTCGAACAATATTATAATTGCAAATACGCGGGTTTGAGTTTCTAGCTTTAAGGAACGTTTCCTGCACTAGAAGGATGTCTACTTTATGTTCCGGGAGGAAGTCCCGCAACTCTTGGATGTTCGATCTGATGCCGTTTGCGTTGAACGACACCAGTCTTATTGAGTTGGGTTTCGTCCTTCCCGTTGTAGCCATTGGGATGATTTATTTCGTTAAGCGCTTTATCGTCTCGACCAGCGCTGCATGGTCAACCATGGCTTGGATCTTCTCCACCATGGTGCCAAATTTGACCTTCCTTCACACGAACCGCTTTGAGGACAAAGCGAACAAAGGTGGCGCGGTGGACACACGGGACAATGGCGGCGTGGAGACACATCACAAAGGCACCGCGCGGACACTTAGCACTGCGAACAATAGCGGACAATAGCGTCGGACACAACAAAGGCGGGCGACGACAGTCGAAAGACACGTCTGCTCACAACCGAAGTTGAGGTCGAACTGAAGTAAAACCTTCCACACTAAATAAATATATGTAAGGCCTGCATGAAAGTTGTAAGGCTTGAGATCAACAGGAAAATGATGTTGATTATTATAATAATGATAGGCAATTATTACGAAAGCTGCAAAGTGGTTCAGATTATATTATCTTCTCAAGCTAGTTTTATAGGAGTGTCTAACAGAGGAAACAAGTTTGGTTTTCTATTCCATGCCAATACTTTACTACAAGTTATGCTACACATTGCATCCAAACTAAGTTGACGCAATAAGAGAAAATGATTGAAGGAGATGTAGGTATGGACTACAACTGTGCAATCTTATTTTGAAACATGTAGCGCAAATGTTTAAAATATATTTTAACGAGTTGCCCCCGCGGTTTCGTCCTACTATGTTGTATATAATGCACTAACTAGAACCCCCATTAAAATTGGAAACTCCTAACATTCGCATTTTTTTCATACAGATGCCCTACTGTCTTACTCCTCCCCACTGGGACACCGGTCTGTGTCTGTCTCTCTCTCTCTCTCTCTCTCTCTCTCTCTCTCTCTGTGTGTCTGTGTGTGTGTGTGTGTGTGTGTGTGTGTGTGTGTGTGTGTGTGAGTGTGCGTGTGTGTGTGTGTGTGTATGTGTGTATTTTCTACTCACAAATCACACGAAAGCCGACAGCGTAGCTGTTATTTAAGGCGGAGTGATTTGAGCGAGGGGTATCTCCCCTGTCGTGCAGTCCTAATTCATCTGCTATGTAACATACACTACCTCTTACAAATCCGTTCATAGCGTAGTAACTATATCAATCAGACTCTATATATTGAAATTCCGAAATTAATTATTTCAATTGTATATTATTCAAGGCCTCTATTATATTTCTATAATTAACTTAACACCTAGCGACGTATCCCGTATGGGATTGAAATTTAAATTGCATTTTTTTGTTTCCACATACAATTCTATTGGTGTTTAATGTAAATAGAGTGTGCATTAGCCTAACTGTAAATATAGATGAGATAGGTGGACCTTAAATTATGTGCTATAATTATGTATGTACCAATCGCTCGTATGCATTACCCGCAATGTTGGTTAGTGGCAAATTTAATCGTAAATTACGTATCTCGTATTTAAGTCCCTGGCCGAATTGAAAAGAGATGAGATTTTTTTCATAGCATAAGGGAGCAAACGAGCAATCGGAACCTTTTGATGACTACTGACGCCCACGAACATTCACATAATTACTATGCCGATGCTTTGCCCTCCTTCTCCCCCCCCCTCCCAATGGACCACCGGCTACTCACAAACCGCAGTATGTGAGCGAGAGATACCTCCCCGGTAGTGTCCGTTTCCGTTTCCGTTGCGTAGGAGGAGGTAGTGTCATGCACTATGCGCGGCACTGCCCACTCCTATGGCTCATGGCACTACCTCTTCCTAAAAGGTAATCAAGGTATGGCATATAATTATTTTGATTGAGCAGCATTATCACACCCGACACGGTCTTGCAAGTCCTACTTAACATAAGTGCACACTTCTAATAATTATGGAGCGTGTGGTTGGAAGCATTACTTCCTCTATCCAGTACGAAGTAAATGTAAAAGATTCTCGGTGATATGTTTTTTTATACCGCAGAGCTTAAAGACAGAAGCCTTCAAACAATGCGTTCTCCCCGTGATGACCTACGGGGCCGAAACGTGCCCTCTTAATTTAGGACTGATTTGAAAAAGGCTCTGGTTGTTCGTTTGCCCCCAATTCTATAAAAAAAAGATTATCGGACAAATGACTCACTAGTGACTCTCGCTTAGATTTTGTCGAAATATCTTAGTCACCTGAACTACATCGCCAAGATAAAAGCACAGCTTGATCCGTGTTACGCTTGTCAGCTGGTATCAGGACAAACCGCGTGACGGTCGTGTGTGAGGTCTTAATACAGTGACTCATGGAATAAGTTGTCTTTGATTTGGTAATAAAATTGCTCAAAGTGGGTTTCTCGTATATAAACTATATGGGATATTATAATACAAGGAAATTGGTGATTTAACATATTTTAGTCTTTCATTTGATTTATTTTTGTTCTTAATCTTATTGGTTTCTATATATCTCATGTTGTTTATAGCTTTGGCTAGATTGACGTAAAGCTCAGTCATCCGTGAGCGAAATTATATTTGATATATAGTGGATATTTCGTCAAAATTATCTATGGGTGTGACAGTGCATCACTGTTTTTAGGGTTCCGTAGCCAAATGACAAAAGAACGGTACCCTGATATTATAATTTCGTCACGAAAAATGGTCACCGTAGTAAATCTGTTGTCAACATTTTAGTATTTCAAAAAAAGTTATCACAATGCGTTTTAATAAAAAACTACAATGTATTGAAGACCTTTTTTCTATTGTGTGTGTCGTTTTTTCTACAAACGTAGAACAAGGGGAAAGGTAAAAATTTTAAAAAGATTTTTATCTTGTTACGCCAAAAAGTATAACCTCGACTGCGTATACGTGTACCTGTGTAACAACAACAACAACACATCATCACGCCAGTTCCCTAACGAGGTAGGCAGAGAGAGAGAGAGAGAGAGAGAGCGAGAGAGAGATAGAGAGAGAGAGACAACGGAGTGCCACATGTCATGATCCTTACATACCTGCCTGGCTTGCTCCACTTTTTCTTTCTACATGTCCGAACCATCGGAGCATGCCCCTTCTCATTTTAACACCGATAATTTCACTCATTCCTAATGTCTCTCACACTTCTTTGTTACGAACGCGGTCGGCAAGGGTTACGCCACATACTGCGTACTTATACATATACACACACTTTTTATCTTGGATTCATTTTATTAAAAAAGTAGCAGTTTATATTCTCCATTACTGATCAATTAGCGATATGCGCGAGGTCTTCATGACAGCTTGTATCACTGTTAAACACAAGCCTGTTTCATTGCTTAAGATCCCCTGCTACTTTATAGGAAATGACACGCCGTGCTTGTTTCGATGGTACTTTTAAGGTCTGGATTGGAACCGGTCGTAGTGTTTAAGTCGTTCAGTAAGAGATTGTGAGACATAGTCAATAAAGGTCTGTGACTATCATACACCGGACCCATTTAGGACCTACATCCAGATTAATCACGATAGAAAAATATGAAGCAAGGTAACAAATGCATCAAGAATATTTTACATTTTATAATGCCATGGCCGTAGCGTGACTGCGAAGCGGTACATAAGTTTTGAAATATAGAACAGGCATAATATAGTTGAAACACCAAAGACATCTGACGTATGACCTGGATATATAATAATATATTCTAGACTCGATGCATCTAGATCTCTAGAGAATCAAACGTCTATAACTGTAGCAGGTTCTTTGTTCGCTACTACGATATTTTTATATTAACATTAACCTCATACTTTTGTAGGAGACACAATTTTGATATTGCAACAGCATCGAGATAGTAGCACAATTGACTCAAATATTAGCGCGCTGTTGAGTATTGCGCAGTAATATTATAGCATACAGTCAGCTATCAGAGCCTATGCCTACCGATGTCCAATAATTTCCGCATAATTGTAATGCAAATGTGTTGTATGCTGACAACGCCAGGGTCTCTCCTCACCTCCTCATCAACATCAACTATTCTCGCAGACGAATACGCTGGTGTCCGTCCTGTGGTGCTCCTACTCACCTCGTGTCCTACCCTCTTGAGGAAAGGCACGTGGTACTTCCTCTACTAGGCTAGCAGACGCCATAGCACAGCCTCTGGCAATGCTAGTGATCATCTCTTTTTAATGAATGACAAGACGGTCGTTCCCTTGCACAACTATGCCCACTGTAAGGTTATAAAAATCGTTTTAAGTGGGTGTGTGTTTGGAATTTCCATGATGATTAATCTACTCGCTGATCCATATCATATGAAATGGCTTTTTGACTCGTTAATATATTTTAATTAAGTTTTCCTTATAAGCACGTGTAAAGAAATTGGCATGAAAAGGGATGATTCACACACAAGTTCGTTGCAATTCTCAGTATGCTAGTTTTAATGCAAGTAGGTGTAATAAATTTCAGGTTTAATTGCCTGGTTTATTTCTTAAGTTTTATATGACAAATAAATTCGTCATGCGAAAGTTGTGTCGTGTTATACGGGGTAAGGAATGTTGTTTTTTGTAACCGTTGTGTGATTCCGGATGACAAAACTGTAAGGAGTTTTAAGACACACGATGCTTTGTTTCGAGAATGTTTATGGGCGTCATTAATTACGTAAAGGCGTTATCATGGCCTGTATATAACAAGCATTTGTATAGATTGTTGCGCACGAATAAATATTTATATCAATGTTTTTTATTTTAATAATAAATTTATTATTATTGTCGTCCTAGCCGAATTCCGAACACAGCGGTCATCTCTATAGAGACTAGCCAACTGCGCACGACATATTATAGAGTAAAGGGGTGTGCACAACCTGTTCGCTCCTTCTCCTATTCCGATGGGACGGCAATCTGAGACTACCGGAGTGAAATCAGGCGCTGGACCGACGGATTAACGAGCTCTCCGAGGCACGGGGATGTACCACAGCCCAATTTCCTGACTTCGCTAGAAATTGAAAAATCCCAATAAAACTTTGGTTCTACCCGGAACTCGAACCCGGGACCTCGCGACTGTGTTTGAACGTGCTTACAATTAGACCACGAGGTAGGCAAATGAATGTATACGTAAAAATATGAATGTATATGTATGTGACAATAATAATATCTGTGGACATATCACGCCACGTCATCATAATCCTGCGATAAGTACAGTAAGGACTTGTGTTACAGGTAACAGATGACGGATATATATTTAACATTTGTATATATTTAAGAAATTTTATATATTAAAAGAAATGTACTTCAAGGTAACTTTATAGTCAATCTGTCGTCTCGAACTACGTACTACTAGACCCCGGACCGATAATACTTGTAAGAGTGAGATAGAACAATAGATAGACAGAATGTGTGGCCAGCGAACTGTTTTATTACTTAGTACAGGCAATCAGAGCCTTTTTACGACTACCAACGCCTATGAAGATCTGCATAATAAAACACTTTATAGATGCGTTGCTTCCCTCCCGTCCAATGGGCCACCGGTACTCAAAAACTGCTCGAAAAACTACACTACGCTGATATCATGCGTGCGGGAGGTACCCCGGTTGACGCGACACAATTCTGCTGCAATGCAGCATGGCACTACATCTCAAATTTAATATATATCTATACATATTATTATAATTCATAGTTCTGTATATATTTACATTTAAATGGACTAATAGAAGTGTCGAAACGTGTCATCTTAATTTAGGACTGGTCCGCAAGTTTGCGGTAGCTCAGCGTAGGCTATCGAAAGTTCTATGTTGGGTGTTAATTTGTCCGATAGAATTTGTAACGAAGCCATAAGGCAGATAACTAAAGTATCCGATATCACGTGAGGAATAAGATCGCTTGAGTGGCAATGGGCTGGTCACACACTCTGAAGATCAGATGGCAGATGGACCACTAAGGTTCTGGAGTGGAGGCAGCGTTTAGGAAAACGAAGTGTTGGTCGACCGTTCAACAGGTGGGAAGACGACCTCCGTGCTGGTCCGGGATGGATGCGAGTAACAGGACACACGCCTCTTGGTGTTATTGAAAGAGGCCTAAGCCCATCAGTGGATAAGGGCTGATAATGATGAATATAAGTGCATGTTACACAGGCAATCCGACAAATAGTTTGCCAGTTCAAAGCCACTTTAACCTGTATCATACACTATAGTGTAGCCAACCACAAGTTGGTTAAGCAGTGGTTTTTACCATAAACCAGAACGCACCTCGAGGTTACACACCTGATCTACCTTCTTTTTTCCATCAAGGGTGATATAGTAATTGGTGAGGGGGACAAAGAAACAAAAGAAAAGCAATTTTTCAGAAATAATAATACATTATCAGTAACTCCAGTCATATACGTAGCATCATGCTATGTAGCCTACAGGCCTTGATAAATGGACTAATCAACACGAGAAAATAAGGGCTGTCCTCGTCATCAGAGTAGGGAGATGAGGGACACGAACATGAAGTAAGTTCAGATCAGAAAAAAGTCTCTTAATCTTTATATTATTAGTATAGATGTAGTAATTACATTCTTGGTAACATCACGACGATTTCTAAGCAATGCAACAATAACCAACTTCTTATAAACGACATATTTTCGTAAATAAGGCTAAGAACTGTAACTATCATATCTATGAAATAATGACTACAATTGAATTAATAAAAACGTCATTCGCAATATGGAAATTAATAAAAGCTGTAAAACACGACAAAACCAATACGCATTACAGCTACAGCTTAAACCAAAACAAAAGAAACACGACTTGCATGTTTTAATTAAAGGCGCAGTAATTAGACACGCCGAGTGAGTATGTTAATTAATCTGTAAGTTAATTCTTCAAAACATCGTTATTGTTCGGATAAAAATGCCTGCTCCTCAAGCCTTCGACCAGACTTAACGGATAAGCCTTCATTGAACGTAAATTTTTTTTTTGTGGTTAATTATAACAATTTTACGAGTTTTTAATTAAGCTTATTTTTAAGCACTTTATTGGAGTTTAATTTTACTTACAATATTTATATTTTCCCGCGTGGCCGGTTAAGTTATAAAATATGAGTGCGCTTTACTCACAGTAGCACGACTGAAGTAAAATTTAATTAGTTCATGCACTGGCTAAGAGAATTTAATTTCTATACTTAGAAATTTCTTTGTGATCTCTTCTCATTTACTCTTGAAATTACATTAATGTATAAAAAATCTATTTCTTTCTCTCTACACTATGCGATACCCTCTCAACTTCTGTTATCGTCATTTCCGAAACATCGTTTTTACCAGCTTATACAACAAGTCAATTCATGCCAAACAAGCAGCCAGGACTTTTGATGACTACCCAACTCTTCAGACATACGCATGTTAATATGCGTATACGTCTGCATAACAATTATGTTTCGCAGTCATAGTATATTCTCTTAGCGCCTCCCTCCATGATTAATGAGCCATTGCTCTTAATCCGCATGAACCGTGACAGCTGCTACTTTTCAGCTCCATTAAATAAGCGAAAGGTACCTTACCCAGTCGTGCCTACCTAATCCCACAACAATGAGGCATGGCATAAATATAAACGTAATATAGGGAAATAAAGACATTAAAAATTTAATAATTAAAAGTGGAATGTCACTAATTTAACGATCACGTAATCACGGAAATTGCATGTGCCAATTTTCAAATTTGGCCTGAAGTTTTTTTAGTACGTTGGTGCTCGCCAAGACGGGACTTCGTGAAATTAGCTACCCAAGGTTGTGTTTTGGGGCCTGAATTACACAGACGAAAACGCGGGAGGTTACTAGTATATTTATATAATTGAATCCATCCAGCCTTTGATCCACGTTCACGTAGAAACATACGAGTGAATCCACACAAGTCTTTCGTTGTCGTAAAACGCAATATCGTCATAAGGATATTGAATTTCATCTTTGTTTGTACTTCGCTCTCTTAAGCAAAATATTAACGTCTTTTATTATGTTGAAGGATTCCCAGACTTAATTAATTTCAGCATTTCAAAGATTATGATTAAAATTTATACCAAAAGTAGATTCGCTTTTGGTATTTTTCAATCATAATCGGCTCTGGGAATTTCAAGAATTTCTTAAAAAGCCATCGCTCATATTGTAAATTGTAATAAGCATTTAATTAACAATAAGCAAGTATGGAAATAGGTTTGAATGGAATTCCAGATATTAGAATAATTAAAAATTAATACTACTCAAATACTTTATATATTCGAGTAGTTTTATTGAGATAGTTAGTAGTAGGTAAAACATTATTGATTTTGCAAATTCTGTCCATAGTAAAATCTCGTGTCGATCTCTTAAAGAAGAAGAGCTTGAGAATGGATTATAAAGTATATTTCATCCCTATAGTTTTTGGGGATCGGAACTTACGTGGATAATTGTAAGGCGAAGTCAGTTAACAAACGCAATGCAACAATGTATATTACATTCAGGTAAAGAAGCAAAATGTTAAAATATATCTTTTACTGTATACAGTCAAAGAAGTGTAATTGTATACAGTTGAAATTAAATACTCGTGTATATAATTCCACTATCCCGCCAAAGCCCATTTGCTTTCGTTAAGAAAGCAGTTCATAGCTCTTTGAGAAGGGCCAGCAGTAGATGTCCTCCATCTGATGAATGAATGATACTAAAAATACGAATAGTGTACCTTCGAGAATATATGAGTTTACATAATCGTTAAATCGAATTGTAGTAAAAGGTAGTGCCATGCTGCATTGCGGCTGAATTGAGTTGACATGACCAAGAAGGTAAACACCCTCACATGATACTAACGCGACCGCTATGCCGTCGCGTTTCATGCAGTTTGTGAGTTTTCGGTGGCCCAATACGGAGAGTTAGGGAAAGAGGGCAACGGATCCGCGTATGAATAATGCGGATGTTTGCGGGCGCCAGTAGTCATCGGAAAGCTTTGACTGTTCAATCGAGATGCACATGCCTCTTTGTACTAAAAAAGTCCATCAACTCGGGATTATATTTTCAAAAATTAACGCTCATAATTTTAACTCACTATAATTGTTAAGCGAATCTAATTATTTAATGACATTTCGATTGAACATTTAAATGATATTTCACATTATAATGCAATTGGATAATTAATCGGTATCGTGAAAACACATATTTGACATATCCTATACTGATAATATAAAGA
Organism: Eumaeus atala; assembly: GCA_017140195.1. Lineage (NCBI taxonomy): Eukaryota > Metazoa > Arthropoda > Insecta > Lepidoptera > Lycaenidae > Eumaeus > Eumaeus atala. The sequence goes on along the minus strand of JAFELO010000264.1, from coordinate 569,880 downwards.
GGAGACATGTCTCCGATGATACATGGCTCCGAAACTACTGAACCGAACTGGACTTTGAAAAAATAATTTAACATTAGAATCCTAAATTATTTGTAATGAATATACGATAACTAACATTTTCTAAAATGTTTTGATCATTATGAAACTTAGATAATTTAATCAAAGTTGTGATAAGGAAACGTTAAATCAAATTACAATAAAACTACATTTACGGATTTTATCGCGGTTTATTTAAATATTTAACTATCGAGCACTTACCTGCAATATTACCATATTTAAAAGGGGTGACTGAAGAAATTGGCTATATTCGCAAACGAACTTAAAAAAAAAACTTATTTTAAGCCACCAAAGTAGGTTAGTCAGTTCTTACCATCAATGAAATACCACATCCCTCTGTAGGATGCAGGAGTGTACAAGCTTCATTGTGACTGTGGACTCTCTTACGAGAGGTGATTCATAAGTATCCGAAAAGACAAAGAAAAACTGTGATAATCTACTTAAAACAATTTTATTTTTCAACGTAGTTTCTTTATACCTTGATGCATTTATGACTTCATCATTTGATTGAAATCTTCGGCCACCTAACCATTTTTTGAGATTTGGTAATAATTGGAAGTCGCACGGGGCCAGACCTAAGGAATAGGCCCCCCTAACAGCGGTAACAATTCGGATCGTAATTCTTGGATTCTGGAAACCGCAAACCTTGATGAGCGCACAGGTGCGTTATCTCGGTTTTTTTTTTTGGCTAAATGATGCCGTTTCTTTCAGACTTCTTCACTATTTTTTTACAGCAAGCCTTTCCGTTTTAGCTTTCTTCGGCGCAGATTTTCCGCTCTCAGTCCACTTGCTAGATTGTTCTTTTGTTTCAGGAATATAAAAATGTATCTTTGTTTCATCTACTGTCACATATCGCCACAAATGGCTCGTTAGTATCACGCTTAGACAGCGCCAAACCCTCCGAGGAGTCGTCCACTCGACGTTGCTTTTGGTCAACGGTGAGCAAACGCGGCACCCATTGCTTGCAAAGTTTTTTCATTCGCAATTTTTTGTGTAAAATGTTAAAAACGCATTCAGAAGAAATGCTTACCATCTCTGCTATCTGCCGCAATTTCAAGCGCCGATCATTCAAAATGATTTTTTAAATCTTTTTGATCATGTCCGGATTGGTGGCTTTGTTTGGACGGCCAGACTTGTTGGCTTCTTCGCAGCTCTGTATCCCACGTTTGAAATCAGTTACCCAGGTGTAAATTGTAATCACTGCCGGAGCAGTATTATCTTAAACACTGTCTAGCTTGACTTTAATCTGGGTTGCCGCTTTCCCTTTTAAAACGTATAACTTTACCACCGAACGAATTTCGTTTCTTTCCATTGTTGAGAAAATTTACGGCATAGATAGTGCTAGGTGTCATTGCACGAATCCCATCTGTTCTAATAAATTCAAATTTGGCGTTCTACTTTTGGAAAGATGATAAAATATGATGTAATAATTTTTATTTGCATATTTCTTTTTTAAGTTCATCGTTTCGGTCAGTTATCAATCAGCCCTAGTATATAGGGCAAACTAAAAGATCTGTAAAAACTCGTATTAAAGCACATATAGCCGATATGAAACACCGAAGTGTTACAAAATCTGCGGTCTGTGAGCATACTTAAGTTGGCCCCTGCCATTACATTAGATTTGATAGAGCGCAAAACCTCACTAGGGAACACCGATTCCTTCCAAGGATGATCCGTGGGACTTCCGTAAATTCAAAATCATCAAAATTGCAATAGAGAAGTTGGTTGGGTTCTTCCCTCTGCTTGGGACCCAGTGGTGAACTCAATAAAATCAAAAAATAACATAACACCTCAAGACAGCAAGATATAATTGGTACTGTTTGCGTTAATCGGAACAACTAAAATTATAATTCTTCGGGTACTTTTAAAAACTTGCTACATCAGGACATCTGCCATCTCAGTCCACCGTGACCATGGTTGCTGTAAAGCTTCTGAAACGTCGGGCTAAAGTAGGTAAAAGTAGTTTTATCGTAATGACTAATATTCGCGTAAACTTAAGACACCAATATCAAATTAAATACTGATGTCGCTGCAGAAATGATTGACATCTAGCTCTCCCGATAAACGTTGTTCAGTCATAAATTTAATTTGTTGTCATTACCATTACAATGATCGTGTATATTTGTAATTCAATAAAGTTTTGCCATATTTCGTGAAATATCCGTATATAGCTGGGTCAGACTGCTAGTGTTTAAATATGTTTTGAATTTGTTTCACCAATGTGTAGAGTGATGGCCGAGAAAGGTTTTAGTGTATGTAGGTATAATTTGTGAAGATATCAATTCGAACTCTATTATACATGGGCGAAGCCGGGACAGATCGCTAACATATTATAAAACAAGGTCCCCAATAGCTGCCTGTGTTCATGGGATTGAATTTGTTAAAATCGAAATTTTAAAACATACATACATCCGAAAAACATTGCACACCTTCACAAGCAGTCAGACAAACATATGTATTTGCACTATTTCTTACAAGGACATTTAATAGTGACCGTTCGTGAATTGCGTTCGTCGACCCACTAGACCAAAGATCGCAAAGGGGGGTGTCGCGTCCCACTCAAGGGGGCGTATCATCGCACTCCATATTTACATTAATTAATTAAAATCCGTAGTACGCATGGTTTCATTCGAACGGGAGGTAATGAATAAATGTTTAGGGAATGGAAATGGAAACTGTATGAAAAGGGGAATAAATAAAAATATTCATTGGTCATTGCTTAATGTTGCCTCATTAATTATTTGAAAGCATTAATTAACGAATGAGTAATATGGGAGTCGATTCAGTCTATGCAGTGTTATATTTATTGCTTTGTATTTTATTTCTTATTCGGTTTTACTCGACTTCGTGAACGATATGTCGATTGTTGCTGTGATCGAGCAGTGTTTTGATACTTCAAAGACACACAAACGTCTGCATAATTGTTATGCATGTCCCGTTCCCTCTCTTCTAATGGGCTGCCAGAAACTCACAAAGCGCTGGTAGCTTTTCATAGCTGTCACTTTGTGACGATGTCATATTGCCATCAAGAGGTCGCGCCGGACGAATTCCGCTGCAATGCGGTTTAGTATTTGATGAATCCCTAAATATCTTGAAAAGCTCATAGAGCAGGTTAAGATGTTTGTCATCCCATAGTAATAAATAAATGGAGATTATTTAGTTAAAACAAAACAAAAATACATTGTATCCCCGTAAAATGTATGGTTTCCTTGTGATAGCAGGTTTATGCAGGTGAAACTATTAATTTAAGCTCAAAATTAATTATCAAATAAAACTTTTGTCACCTTATAGTTAATTATCTTAATTGATTGAGCTCCTTAAATTAAAAGCAACTCAAAAGTAACATATTTTCAATCAGGCCATGATTTCCGAAGTTCGTCAAACATAACTAGTAGTCTTGCCATAAAAATTGTAGCAAAGAAGAAAAAAATTATTTTACAGTACGTTAGTTTCATACACAAATATAAAACATTAACAAACAAAAGAAGGTCATTCGAAGTGGTCTCCATTGGCTCATTGGTCAGCACAGTCCTTTAAACGTTGAGGCCAGTTACTCGTATCAATATTGAGAAGCACGCACTCTTTCCATGGGGAAATTCTTCTCTGCCAATCGTATGGATTGTTTTAGGGACTCCAAATTATCATTGAGTTTAGGACAAGCTGTGCTCTTTAAACTGACGATAAACGATAATCCAGCGGATTAAACGATAATCCAGCGGATTTGGCGATTCCCAGACTTCAGCTCTGATGATGTCCGGGACGTTCGCTTCCAAAATAAAATCTTCGTTTCCCAAGATAAAATCTTCGGCTTTCGGACAGGATTTCTTCGCATTATTTCCCACACTGGACGGCCAGATCTTTGACTGTCACAAACAGAGGAATTCTCATTGTACCTTTAATAATGCACAAACACTTTACTAATACCAAATGTATAGAGAGTTTTAAAAATTGCATTTGGTTCCATACCTACTTTCTCTAATGCAGTCACAGCGATTCTGTTCCAAACTGCGGAAACACAACGAACAATCATAAAAAAACTGTATTCCGAGTTCAAATGTATTTTTTTAATTGTAACATTATTTATAGCCAGACAAAGTAGACTGGATAATAAGATTTCCATGCGGTATGATAGTACGTTCGGTTCCATTCTAGAAGGTATCAGTCATCTTGTGTTTCCTTAAAAGAGCTTTGCGGCCAGTATTTGAGTTAGTGGAATATGAATAGTGGTTGATTTTGTATCCATATGATAAATATCGCTTATGTATTTTTGTATATATACTGCATACTGCATTGCGTCCGAAATGGACCGCCACGACCGGCGAGGTACGTCTTACTCACGTCATGATTTCACCGTAAAGTGACAACTATGCTGTCCGTACAGTTTATGAGTAGCCGGTGGCCTATTGGAGGGAAAAAGAAAACAAGGAATCCGCATAATTGTTATGCATCTCATCTGAATGATAATTATACGGATTTCTAAACTACACGCATAGAATATCATATAATATATATAATATACATTATATATATTATATGATATTCTATGCTATAAAGGCTCCAAGTCTACTAACTATAGAAAAATGTATGTCACGCCAAATCCACAAAGTTAATGTTTTAAACTTATCTCAAAAGGGTTGGCAACGCATCTGCGGCCTCTGCTGCTGCGGGTGGCTGTGGACGTTTGTGAGCACTTACCATCATTTGTCTCGACTGCTGGGATTGTATCAAGTGTATCGAAATTGCTGCCGTGGAAATAGGTAGGAAGCCTCCATCGGCTTTCTTTTGATTGAGTCATAAATTGTGCAACGTTTTATCGTGGGCGTTCGTTACAAGCTATTATTTACAATCATAGCGAGGATGATATTCAATTTTTCCCGGCTAGTATATTGCTTTACAGTTTGCTTTCATAAGTTTCAGGTACATATGCGAAAAGAACTTTTAAATTTTTTACCAATATAATACATTTCATACATTTGGAGCTTTCATAACGGGACGCTTCTCACCCATCCGCGGGGAGTGGGTAGTTGGTCCCTTGTCTAAACTTAAAGTCTTCTTGTCGCCCAATGCACACTCATACAAATTTCATAAAGCTGTGCTGGACTTGTTTTCGATTCTAAAGCATAAGTTCAGGTCTGAAAAAAACATCAAGTAGTGCCTGATGATTTCATCTTGTTAAGTTGATGTTCTCTTGCCTTTGTCGAGTTGATATTCATGCTGATGATAATGATGGTGAATCTGCTGAACATGATAATCACGATAATGATATAATAAAACAAAATCCATGATATACCTCGAGTTGCGTAAGGACGGAGATTTAAGGATAAATTGCTTCAATTATTTTGTGTCGGCACAAAACAAAATGAGACACATTTATGGCTCACGTAATCATAAATTTAATATACAAATTCGCCACGAATGCTGAATCTTATTTCGTGTCGTGACTCGAGATTTCGGCGATTATTTTCAATGTAATATGTATGATATAGCAATGAATATAATATCTTAAAAATTTAATCATAATACTTCTAATAGTTTGCTTTAGTGATATAAAAAATACTAAGCCACCAATATCATATGACGTTTAACAAAGAATAAAACCGGCCAATAGGACGGAACTCTTTTAGCAGGAGTCATCAGGGTTCCATGTCCTTCAAAATTGGGCAATATATTGACACCAATTTGTTGTATCAAGGAAGTTCAGATATACTATTTTGTTACCTTCTCAGGCTTTATAAGACCTATAAAAGGACCTCCACAGTGTCATTCGTCAATATTCTAAATATAATACATATTTCCTCAAAAATCATTAGCATTCGCTTGTAAGGAAATTGTTTGGGCCAGTCAAGATATGAATAGTCAATTCAATGCGCTGTCCTCCAAACCAGGTGGTTTGTTAGCAATAGATATTTCAAATCGCAAATAGCTATCACTGAAATGTGAATAAATTTAATTTATCACAGAATACGAGACCAAGGAATAGATATCGTTGTCAGTTAAAAAGGAATTTTATCAATAAGTGATAGTTATTTTATCTCATTGAATTGAATTTCAAAGGCTCCAAGGTATTGGAACTTATATTGGCATGTGCAATTTTTTAAAGCTAACAATGACATGCATTTCAGTCTTTATTCATGATGTAATATGGTATAAAATTCTGTGTCATCAGTTCCAGTTCTGTGACAAAACTTGGGCGTTATTTAAATCTTTGATGTGATTGCGCAACGGTTTTGTAGTGTGACAAATTTAATAGAGCGTTATTGCGACATCAATCAATTCACTTCATGCATTCATGCAGAACGTATTACGGTTATATTCGGTTACGCGCTTTGACATTTTGGGCGTATTTAAATAAAGGGCGGAATGACAAAACCAGGCTTATAGGTCGGTGCTATGAACGTTGACTAAGATGACCAACAGGCGTCATCATATAAAGGTTGACTGCGTATTTTTCGATCCAGTACATAATGGCCTGTTACGTTCGTTGTGCACCTCGTTTGGGCAGATTTTTAGCATTTCGTGGCCTTAACGTAACCGGAGTAAAGTAACCGGGTAGCTGAATAACCTGCCGAACAAGGTTTTAGGCTCGTTTTTGTTAACTAGATATACATATCTCTACGAGCCTCTTTCTCAAGATGACTCACCTTTTTTATTACAGGTGGGCAAACGAGTAATCGTAATATTTTTATGACTACTGATACCCACGAACATCCGCACAGTTACTATGCCGATGCGTTTAGCTCCGTAATATCTCCCCATGTGCCACCGGCTACTCACAAACCACACGATGCGTCACCGAAGATATCACTTTACGCCGTTATCATGTGAGCGAGAAGTTCCGTTGCAATGTAGCGTGGTATAAGCTCGTACAAAGTACTCGTGAGATGGTATAATAATATCCGGTTGATGTTGTTCTACAATCTCACTTCTGGTTTGGACAGGGTCAAAAATGACAGCCTAGAGACTAATTTGCCATCTTTGACTCCCGCCTGTAGATGTTGTATAAATGAGAGATCCTTAAGCGTGGCCTTAGTGCGGGTTTAGTGTATGTGTTAACTTTCGTATGGAAACTTGTACCGGTAGACATTTCCTTACTGTTCGCTGTAACTAGAGCAGCATACGTCCCTAACTACTTTAATCACATAAACCATTGAATATTCATTAGAAAGTTAATATTTTAATACAATTATGTGAATATATTTGTGAATACGAAGTTTGTCTTAATGGTCGTCGCGTTGCACTTGTTCAGTTCAAGTTTTGTGAATATTCAAAGTGATTGTACAACTTTTGAACACGGGACAATATTTTAACATATTTTATATTTGTTCATTTATTGTTTCTGTTAATAGAATTTATTTAAATACCATCATGACTACGTTATGTCATATGTTCAGACACAACTTGGACTTTTTTAAGATATACCAGCAACGTTTGTCAGGGAATGTATAAAATATGGTAAATAAATGTAGATAGTAACAAGAGACAGAAAAAGGTAGCGGTAGTTGAAATTCTCTAATTTATATTAATTTAGTTCATTTTTTATTTAATAGATAACAACAGTCTTTCGGTTGTTCGGTTCGGTCGATGTGTTCTAGCTGAATTTCGGCTTCAGTGGTCATCTATATTGAGAAGAGCTATTGAAGCAAAACATGCTGTAGCACACATGAGCTTATATATTTTGTTTGCCTATGCGTTTATTCCAGACGATTCAAAGCGTATTGTCAGAAACCGATGCGAGAATGGCATTGTTTGCCATGGGCAAGAGTAGTCTGCATTTGCAGTGATGAGTGACGGGTCGCTGCGTTGTCTCTTTTCTCTCTTTTCAGCAGAAACTCCAAACCAAGTCTGGTCGCACACCCTGCGACCCTCTTCAACTCCTGAACTCGTTTGCGCCATTCAGGTGTTTTTTCCGCAAGCTTCTCCCAGTCACTGTGGCCAATTTTAAAAACATTCATGTACCATTTGACACAATCCTGGCAACGAAGCAACGGCTACGCTATCTCGCCAAGTAGGATGCGCCATGGTAGTCTGGAGGATTCCATTCTGTGCACGTGCCCCAGTCAGCGCACACGTCTTCGTTCAAACGTTCAGACTGGGCAGATGTACAATTTCAAGAACCATCTCGTTTGTGACTCTATCATGCCATGCCATACCCAAGATCTTACGTAGACAACGCATATAGAAAGTGTTAAGACTACGCTTTTGTATTGCACACGATGTCAATATTTCAGCACCTTCCAATAGTATACTTAAAATGAAAGTTTGAAATACTATCACCTTGGTCTTAACTGCTATATTATTGTTGAACCTTACTACAGGAATTTGCGCACACACAAAGGCGTTCGTTGTTCCCTTATTTCCGGACGACATTCCGACATGATATAAGGGAAATCGGGTGTAGGACCGGCATCAGGAGAGAGCCATCAGACTAAATGTACTCTTCGAGGTACAGCATCTTCCAATCTCTGGACTGTTCTTAAAAAAAAAAATATAACACTTTACGTTAGGTGTCACTCGGGATTCAAGCCCAAGACATCACCTTTCTGGCTGAACATGCTAACCACTAGACCACGAGACAGCCAATAATTAAAATGATAGTAATTCGTACATTATTTTCAAAGTTATAATTCAATATGTTTCCCCGAAATGGTTCAAACCTTGTCGTGGTGGTGGGGCTAAGCCTAGGGTGAAACCAGATACATTGTACGTATTTTCTACTACTCTGTTAAGAATAGGCGATTAAAGAGCGGGTATAGGAGACACTTTTGCACAAGGGGGAAAGGGACGTGGATAGGAACGTTACCCCATGACATCGTCCCGAAGTTGGCGGTGTTGTCCTGTGGTGCGGGGCAACCACTCTGTGGAGATGGTTCCGGTCCCTTAGGAGACCTCGGTGGTGAACGATGATTTATAGTTCCAAGATAAAGCACTAAAGGCGGCACAGATGACCCATCGCGATGGTTAATAATGTGAAGCGAGCCCCACACACAATGGACCTCGTGGCCGATGATGCCATGTAAATGCGTTTCCCCGCGTCATCAAAAAAATTATATTATTATTATATTACCACGATAAGAACAAAGAAATATGTTATCGGAATTTATAAGAGGGCCAGCCAAATTGGGCTTATACAGCTGTGGAAGTACCTTTTCCTTACATAATACAGGTTTTCTGTTTTGTGGATGTTTATTGGTGTCTGTATTTGTAAATATAGTTCACACAGCTCCTACCCTACGCAGGCATATATATATGAGTGTATGTGACATG
>JAFELO010000264.1:543161-560524 GCA_017140195.1 Eumaeus atala | reverse complement strand
ATATATATATGTGTGTGTGTGTGTGTGTGTATGTGTGTGTATTTATTTATTTATTTATTTATTATGTCTCTATCTTATTTTTAAATGTATACTATCTACGGTGATTGCGTATGCCACGTAAGTTTTCCTTCAGCAGGGCTACTGGAAGAAATTCTATTATAGAATAAGTATCTCCTATATACTAGCTTATTCTTAGCTATTCATTTAAATGGTTTTTGTGTACATAAATTTTTAAATGAATAAATAAAATCGCTTCAGTCGTTTTTTTATGAAATAATAACAAATATGTATACATACAATACTTCCTGTTATAAAACCAGGGGACTGTAAGGGACATAATATACTTCAAAACATATTTGACCTCATTTCTCGGTGAGGGTTTAATTCCACCTAATAAGCACTTAACCCTATAACGACATTCATCATTAAGTGATAACTGGGATCATGGACTGGACCGCTTGAGTTCAAACGACGGTTACTCCCGTTTGTTCTAACTGGGCGATTCTTATCAAATATGATTGTTTACAATAACGACCCAAACTACCCAGGATATTAAAATAACATTAAGCTGAAAAACATTAACCGAGATAAAATATATTTTATTGCACGAATGTAATCTCGTTAATCTCGTAAACCGATAATGCGAGCATTATCGAGCGCCGAGTCTGGCGGCACCAAGTACGCTTGAATCTAGCGACACCAAGTGTGCTTAAATATATCGACACCAAGTAGGCTTAAATCTAGCGACACTAAGACGCTTAAAGTTAGCGACACCAAGATTGCTTAAATCTAGCGACACCAAGTACGCTTCAATCTAGCGACACCAAGTACGCTTAAATCTAGTGATACCAAGTACGCCTTAATCTAGCGATACCAAGTACGCTTAAATATAGTGACATCAAGTACGGTTAAGTCTAGCGACACCAAGCACGCTTAAATCTATCGACACCAAGTATTTTTAAATATAGCGACACCAAGTACGCTTAAATCTAGCGACACCAAGTACGCTTAAATATAGCGATACCAAGTACGCTTAAACCTAGCGACACCAAGTACGCTTAAATCTTTCAATCCTTTGAGGCTGTAACCGGAAATACACTAACAGGATAGCCACGTACAAAAATACAAATTTCATACAGTCAAATGTTCATAATACATGTAAACTCTAAAAATAATACCCTCCTCTTGGCGCAGTCGAAAGAGAAATAACTTAATCCAATAGACAGGTTATACAGAAAAAGAAAACAATTTATCTGCAATAACCTGTCATAGAGCTAAGATAAACAAAACATTATTCTCCCTTTTAACGTGTTTCTGCAACTAGTGGTGTTTGGCAGACCCCATACCTCTTTGGCGAGCCTGAACAACTCCCCAGCACTAACGATTCCTGTAAACTTCAGATATTGTGTATCGACGATTTGTTCGCACATCATTATCAAATTAAAGTATCGTATAAAAATTCAAGTACTCACACTTGACCGGTTTTATCTATAGCCTATAATAGCTGTAAAAATTTCAACACCCTAGCTATCTCAGTTCATGGTAATGCTATGCCAGATGATAGACGTACGAATGGACGGACAATGGAGTCTTAGTAATTGGGCGAAGTATTTTATTACCTATATATTTAAGTAAGGAAATCTAAAAATGAACTAAAAGAGAATATTTTTAAAAGAATTAAAAATTCACAAACAGTTCTAATCGACTTTTGAAAGAAATTCAACCGTCGATTGTTGATCAAAACGTCTCAGCGAATACATGCATTCAGTTTTCATACATTGTATACAAACTTATTCATATAAAAGTTGTTAAATTTTCACATACATATTTCATTACCATAGAAATTATGGCTTGAAATTGTGAGTTTGTATAAATTTAGATGCATATTATCTCCTTATCTACCTTCCAGACTGCCCGAACCAGTTTTATGCCGGAGATCAACAATAGCTGCGGGCAGCCAACTTCTTTATTATCACATGATGTGTGGTACAATTTGTAGAATTAGGCGTAAAAGCTTGACTATTATCTTTTCATTTTTATATGTACACATATAATAATATATCGCCAGTCCATCTTTTCGTTTTGATAAGATTTCATATTTAACACAAAAAGGTGGTATGATACAAATGTCAAAATTCAAAACACACTATTTGACAATTATGTTTATCATCAATTAGGTTAATCAGACAATTTATTGCGTCACGTCATATCAGGTAAGTCTTTATTATTAACAAAATTGTTTTAATTACAAGAAGTAGTGATGTTTAGGCTTTAGAAAAAAATAAGTTTGGGTATGTACATATGAGTAGTACATTAATTGTAAGACGCCTTTTAGTAGACACCATAACATAAAACTGGCCAAGTGCGAGCTGGACACGTACAATGCGGGTTCCGGTACAAAGAGGAAATACGACCACTACAACTTATATAACATGACAAAGCAGTATTTGCAGGTGTCATACATTTTGTATGAAATAAACTACACATAAGTTTATAATGGGTATTTTAGTGATATAACTATAATTTGTTAAAGCGGCAACAGAAATACATCATCTGTGATTTCATCCCTCTAGCTATCACGGTCTAGTCAGCCTGGATACAGACGGACAGACGGATGAATAGATAGACGGAGAGACGGCTAACAGTGTCTTAGTGATTCGCCCCTTGAGTACGAGACCCTAAAACAGTCAAAGAATAGTCATAAACTTGTAATCTGGACCACACGCTTATGTTAGACCATTTGGTACAACATTTATGTCCTCACAAATGTCTTAAGCGTGGTATCATTACTGTGCGTCATAACAACAGTTTCATTTCTGAGATCAAGCCGTAACGTTGACACACACTAATTTCAACGAATCATGTTGGAAATAATATGACTTTTGTCAAATATGATAAGGAACCTTGGCGCAATAAAGCGGACAATATTATTATTTGGATATTACTGAAACATTTATTAAGGGCCTTTGCCCACGACCCAGTTAGCGTACTTTAACGAATTGGTAAAAGAAAATTATATTTATTTCCCTTTTTTTTGTTGCCTTATCACCTTATATACAAAATCAGACTGTTTGTATGTTTGTCTATTTGTACACGCTAATAACCAGAACTAATTACGGACGGATTTAAATAAATGTTTTGTAGCTTATGCGTTTATGTTGTGTAGCTAATGTGCATGGGCAACATATGTTTTGGAACATCTAATTTTCAACCTTCAGGGAAATAAATAATTACGACTCTTAGGGGAAAAAATGAACTTTGAAAAAAATGTACAAATATATTTTACTGTATTATGATATAGGTTGACTCAAACCCACGCATGCAAGATTAAGTATAATATAACATATTATCTAAAGCTTTTTTCCTAGGATAGCGACGCTGTCTTAAAGAGGCCGTAACTCAGCTGTGAATGACGTGACTAGAAAGTTGTCAATGTAAATTAAATGGGCATTACACTGTCAATCAATGCTTTTAATTGTCTTCAAAAAAGGAGATATTCAATTCAACACGTAGATAATATTGTCGAAGTTACAAAATATTAACATGTCTTATATGATTCTGTGATCTTTTAGAACTCTAAACAAATATACAACATATTATAGGCGTATGTATGTATGCATGTAAGTGAGTATCTTTCATATTGTTGATCGGATATTGAGAATTATTTATTTACTTATTATAAAATAAAAAAATAAACCTACCTCAAAAAGTAACAAAAAAATTCCTGAGGCACTGTCAAAATATCATCAAGATAATTATAAAATTGCGTCAAGTTCTATTTACATTATCACTTATTACAAAAGTAGCAACATGTATTTATGTATGTATCTGACAAAACTTAAATTGTTCTTTTATTTGAAAGCGATAAAATTAAAATAAAAAACACCACAGTGCAATGATGATGATGTTATCATGTGGTAATATTACTGGGATTCCGTACCCAAAGGATCTATACTATTCCTAAGCCTCCGCTGTCTGGTCGTCAGTTTATTTATACATTGTCTTAGATAGAAAATTTTAAAATAACATAGAATGTGTAACTACAGTTATATAAAAAAAAATACGAACTGATATTTGTAGTTGAATTCATTGAAACTAAAAGAATACGCCTACCAATGTATCTTTTTCAGTTTAAATGGCTATACACATGTACACTCTATCTGAAAATCCGATTAACACTTCACGGGTCTTTTGCCATTTGGGAGGCTTACAATAATATGATTAATGAAGCTAAACTTGTCACTTACCGCCAGTTTCATCTAGTCAAGTAGCCTCTCTGTCATACTAGGATATTATTAATTGTGCAACATCATAAAAGTATATTCAATATCACACAAAAAATATAAACATTTACATCTAAATATACGTGTGACGCTTGTGTTAGCCAACTATGAGGCATCTCAAAAATGTCACTACAAATGAATATTTATATCCTATAACATTAACACGGTGTTAACAAAAAAATCTCATTGAAATATTCAATTTATAGTCGCGAGTAAATAGATTTACACACATCGAGTTTTTTGTCAGAATCCATTACAGAATGCATTAAAATATCATTAATACGGGCCAAGTATGTGTTGCGCATGCATAGTATTTCAATACACGTTTTTTATGGTATAGCGGGACAATCGGGCCCTTTTGTTTACAAGTATAGGGGACAAGCGCATAGAGATTATGCAGACGCTTGGACCTCCTTCGGCTCCTGCTAAGTGCTGTCTATACTCGGCTACTATGAACAATATGGTGCGCGATGGTCATTTTCAAATTGTCCCTTGGAGCGAAGTCCCTTATCGCGTAGTTTGCGAATTCGGCTTGGAGACAGGCTCTCCGCTAATCGACGACTCTCCGACAATAAAGCTTGATTGATCATTGAAGTAGCTATTCAAATATTCCATAGAAATATAATTATATGAAAAATTTTATCAAAAAAATATTCAATATAAATTTGTAAATTTGATATTTTAAAATAATAGGAATTGACGGCAATAGATGTATGTACCAAAAATCGAAATGATGTGTGTTCCTACCGTAGGTCCATAAACCCCCTTGTTTATAACATCACATTTCTAGCCATTTAAAAGTAGCCGTCTAAATGTATTATACTCATAAATTGATTGTCAGTTTTAAGTCTACTGTTTACCCACCTAACCCTAAAAAGGGCAAAACCCATCTATGTGATTACGTTATTACAATATCATGCAAGACCATTTCGCAATTTAATTATTATTAGTAATGAAGACAAAATTATCGGTCGCTTTGTGCGCTATTCATTTGACCGTAATTATTGCACGTTTGATATCAATAGCTTCAAATATTCAAAGGTTACGCTGCTTGTTACTTCATGTAATCTTTTATTACTCCCAAGAGTTACATAGAATACCTTTGAGGTAAAGCCAATTATAGAATATGAGTGAAGGTATGTCTACGCTGATTTTCCTTTGTTTTTAGAATGATAAATGGTACTACATTCAATGTAAAAAAATGTTTCGTTGGCAGGGACTCAAAACACCTTGATAACTACAACTCTTTACACATAAAATCTGTCACGTAATTATTCCTTTAACATCTTAAACGTTTCTGCTCGTACCCTTTTAAACCTGTTTCTACAGTTTTATATGTGTGTGTGTTTAATCCAAATTTCATTATTCGGGTATTTTCAATAAATTGTGACATCAGGACATCTGTCATTGTTGCTGTAAAGTATCTGAAACGTCGGGCTAGTTAAACAATCATAGTTCAGGTCCTAGGTATAGATTCCAAACTTTTGATGGCCGAACACATTAACAACATTTTAAATGGAGATCCGAGTCGTCTATAGGACTCAGATTTATCACGCGTACGTTCCTTTCTTTGTAGAGAAAGTACATATAAAGAGAATAGAGTTTATTCAGAAAAGATCAAGTTCTTACTTTAGGATACATATAACAATGTCTGTATGCACTTCAGAGTGGAATCTCTAATCGTTAGGCACAAACGAAACGATTTAACGTTACTCTAAGGGTTGTTAAATAATGGCATCGACTGTTCGGAATTGCTCGAATCAATCTATTTCAAAGTACCTGGCTATCACACACGAAAAGCGGTGTTATTTTACATCCCTAACGCTAACACAAATTACGGGAAGAACAACATGTTAAATCACATTACAGAATTATATAATAAGGATTATGCAAGTGCTGACATGTTTATTTCAAGTAAACAACGATTCATTAAAGAAATAACAAAAAAGTATGGTTTAACAAAACAATTTATACAAGATAAATAAACACACAAATACACACACACTCACACAAGCACGATTACATATACTTATATCATTTCATACCGAATGTCTTTTCTTCTTTTTCGTATGATATTAAATTATATTTTTTTATGTAATCCTATATTGCCTCATTTTATCTAGAATATATGTACACTAGAATAAGATTTAATGTGATGCTGTTGCATTACCAATAAAGAAATAAAATTAAATATAACACGATAAAATCCGTAAAAGCTGCATTGTATCAACTAAAGAAATTAATATACAGAACTAACGATATTTTCATTGCAGTTACGGCAAACTTACTCAACCGCAAAATAATATCCAGAAATTCGTCTCATTTATATGTATGAATTTATTACAATTGACCAAGGTAATCTTGACCATATGTTAACATTTCAAAAGCATTTAAACCCTCAATATTTGGGGTTGTATGAGAAAATATCTTACACAATAAAGAGACAGCATCTGCTGGGTAGACCGCCGCCGGCGAGCGCAGACTGTAATCAGCCAACATTTTGTGGCACATAATTGACCAACTAATGAGCGTGCCTTAAGGCAAAGCTCCAGTTTGCGCAACCGCCTGTGTCACTTGCGGTAGACTTATCGGTGAAATGTTACAACGGACATGCTACAGACATTGTGATTTCTACTGATATTAATAACTCTCAGCTATTTATTTATGGGCAAGTAGATTAAGATCGTAAGTGTTACAAATGCGCCGAAGATTCGGAAGATACACGAGAGACAGAGATAGGGTCCGAAGGATAAATATGTATATATTATTGTTTAGATGACCGTATAAGCGTCCCGTATCTTAAAGAAATAAAACGAAACCATTATAATATAACTTTATTGTCTTTCAGTACGTCTATTTGGACCGTTCTTTCAGAAACGCGAAGACGACCTAAAATTTACATTTAATGCTAAGAGTTAATGCTAAGGGCCTCGACGTTTCAATGCCCGAAGAAGTCATAATTCTAAGCCAAAGAAATAAAAATATAAAAAAGTGAATGTGTATATTTAGAAACGAAAAAAATATAGCGTAATTCTGTTTAGAATCCTAAAATTTAACAAACATGTAAGTTTTCGTCAGGTTTTGAAAAACGAACAGACGAACACTTGGACGAACGTACGGATTTTATAAAGATAAAAGGCCCGTAATTTATTGAATGCAAATCATTAGTCAACACACATGCGTGGTGATTGTGTATCTGTCCTGTTAATTATGTAAGTTGTACCCTACGAAATTTTCAGAAGCCGTACGAATTTAAATTTTGGAATTGAATTTTCTAAAAATTACCACGCTGCATTGTAGCCGAATTGAGACTGCGTGATCCTGAATGTTGCGACTTCGATGTATACGGACGTTCATTAGGGCCGAGAATCGAAATAGAGCAACACATATAAAAATTATGAAGTAAGAAATGTAAAATAGTGGCTGTTGCTTTTTAATATAGGTGGTTCTGATCATAGTACTTTCATGACTATATCCTGAAGATCATATCGTGATGGTAAAAAATACCATATTTTTTATAATTATGTTCTAAGATCTATATAATATTCAACTCGACCTCAATACGCAACATTGTGTTTTTTCTCGATTTCATAACCCTACCGTAAATCCACAGGGAATGTTTACGTAATCAATGTCTATGATCGCCACGTCGGAGGCTTTGGTCCCTAATACCCGTGCACGCTGTTGTGACAATCAATTACTCTACGCTCGATGTTACCAAACTACATTAGTATCAATCAATGTCATATTAATTAGATCTGATACACCCACCAACACCTTTCACGTACGCATTCTGCAGTAAAAAATATATCTACTTTTCTGACTCATTTCAATTTAATACATCACTTTTATTTAAATGTCGTACATTATCGGTCGATGCGTCCTGCAGACGAGTGGAGCTAGTTATTGTGAACTTAAAAGCTCATTAGCCTACTCCTTAAGAAATCATTTAACGTGCGCGGAATCAAAAAAAGGGAGTGAAACCGTGAGAAAAAGTAACAGGTCGAGCATATAACCAACCTAATGCTGTTTTTTTATGTCTTGTCTTGCACAACGCTTACCTCGCAATCATATTCGTTCTCATAGAGTAAATTCCATCAGCGTGTCGGCTGGCAAATTGTTTTCCATTTATCTATATCTTACGTTGTGTATTTATTTGGAACACTTATTGTGCGTACTATTTCGCACAAATTTAAATTCGTTGCGTTTATTCACCCTTTAAATGCTACGTTCATAAATATGTTATAAAATTTCACCAAATTTAACAAAAAAAGAAATGAAAATAGACTGAAATGGTTGCCGTTTGAGTTTATTTTTATATATTTTTTTCAATTCGGCAATCATATTTTGCTCATCAGATACTTTTAAATTTATATATTGTAAACACAAGAATTTACCACAAATGCAATTGAGCGTTAATATATTAAAGTATTTATTAATGTTATTTCACATTCACACCAAATTATGTGATTTGTGAGTTTATAAAATGGCACAACTATAAGCAATTATTAAAAAGTGGCTGATAAGAATAAATAATATCCGGAACATTGATTTATTGATTATCTAGAGCCAAACCCTTTTTGAAATTCCAGACAAATAAATCACATGTCTACGAATTTACTAACATTTAATTTGAACATAAATCGTTGAAAATAATCTAACAATACCTAATGCATAAATGTTGAACGTCTCATTGTAGCTAGAGTCACCACTTCTAATCGTTCTCCTAGGAAATTCCGCGAATCTTCTTCTATTTAGAAGTTAAATAAATATCAGAACATATAGCGCGTTAGTGTAATGTAAATATATTACACACATGTAATATACAATAAACACTATGTATTGAAATAAGACTAAAACTTAATTTAACAGGTCTAGTAGTAGTATCTAATGATAATTAAATCGTGTTTAAATAAAAATGAATCAATAAATGAAAAACAACGAATAAATAATGATACAATTGGGCACAATTTGGGCCAATAAACTGTTTCTTCCACAAAGTTTTTTTTTTTTGTTAATGTCCTTAATTTATAAACATTCATGGCAACCATACAAGCAATGGTCTTCGCCATAAATTCTATCAGTTGAAAACATTTTCAAATATCTGTTACTTTGATGTCCCGCCGTATCGTCGCGTTCTTTTCTTTGTACTATAAAACGCCAATCTCGCTGTTAGACTAACTTGTGCGAAGTGATTTATGGCTTTGAAGCTTTTTATTGCACAGAGGGGCAAACGATCATCTTTAGTGACCGAAAGAAATCAAGATCTTTGTATATACTAAAATCTTACAAACGTTTCATCATCATCATCAGCCGGCCGAATTCCACTGCTGGCTATAGCCATCGTACGTACCAACGTCTTTCAAACGCTCATCACTAATTAACCATCTGTTCAAGATTTTACAAACCAAACGTAACACTATATCCTCGCTATTTGTATACAATTACGCGCATTTCCTCGTTTGTGTCAGCACAATTTTAATGCAATGCAACAATTCCTTCGCTATTCGATTTCATCATTGGTTACGTGGGATGTCAAGTATTAAACGGTGAGGATTGGATACATTGGTATTCATTGAAGCGATCTAAAATTAGTCGAAGGGATAAGTAAGTTCAGGGCAAACCCTGTGTGGCTAAGGAACACGTCCCTGTAAAGACTAAATGGCCAGGTAATATAGAGCACAACTGTGCTTTGTATTCCCTTCTTCCCCTACTCCGACGGGATATCTGTCTAAGATAGATAAGATGACCCTAGAGAAACCAGGCGCAGCATAATTACCTCAAAGTACTTTCATAGGCACGGGAACGTAACACCACTTCGTTCCTGACCCCGGTCTGATATTAGAAATGACAAAAACACTATTTAAATGGATCTCAAACTCGTGACGTCACTTGAACATGAAGAAAACCAAAGAGACGAGCTGGTGATAGTGAGAAATTCACTGCTAGGCTCTTATAATAAAAGTTGGCTAAACATAAAAAGTTATTGTCAAAAACAAAAGTCATCAAATGAAATAATTGCACCCCTGACCTATAATTAAGAATCACTCTGTATGCCAACGGAAGGCAATTAAAACAATTAAAGGCGAAGAGAAATAGCAGCGAAAACGGATGTGATTCGCCTACGAGATCAAATAAATGGAGTTTTAATAAATTGGACAGCGTGTCTCGATTAGATAAAGACATTTCAAGGTGGTAAGCGAGCCAAACAACCAGATCGTTTGTGATTGTTATAGTCATTATATCGTTCTATAGTAGGGAGCAAACGAGAAATCGCATTTATTATAGGATAAGGGGACAGGCTGGTGGGTAGCTACGGCAACCTAAAGACACCCGCAGAACACGAAGTTTTGCAGGCGTGTTGGGGATCGTTGTGAAGGCTTTTGATGACTACCGAGACGAAAAGAAATCCGCATTACTGTTATGTAGTAGAGATGCCCTATGCCCTTCCCCCCAATGGGCCTCCGGAAAGTCTCACCGTACGGAATGCGCCAGTATTGCTATCAATTAATTGCTGCATCATTGAGCAAAACGGAAAGGCTCGGCAAGCCGACACAGCTGAGCTGTAACGCATCATACCAACTACCCCCCACACGTGTGACATATAATAAACAAGCCTGGGCAGACCTTACAAGTTTTAATCCCATATTTGTTGTGAGTTACAGACTTCCGATCCTGTGGTCTATTCCGCTGCAATGTGGCACTGCCTTTTTGTGTTTTCGCAAGAAATGGCATTTACGCACTACCACCGGGCCTGGTGGGATTCAATGCGTGTATGGGACACGCTAGTGCCCAGAATATTCACTGAAACCACACGGATGCCATCGACCGCCGAAACTGATGCGTCGCGGGCCTGGTAGCAACAGGGCATAATGCGGCACTGCCTCAAAACATAAATAAGAACGATTTATATATGCTCAATTTGTGGTTTATAAACGTTTCTTAGCAATGTACCACGGGGTTGGGCGTATATTGCCACATAGTCATAATATTATGTGAAATATATTTGCAGTAATATATATTATGTCATTAATGCAAATTATTATGAGAAGTTCTAAATGATAGGTAATTAAAATTTATATTTTAGTATACCTTTGGTTGTTGTAAATAATGCTAACATTATTTACATACATACTCCTAAGACTATGTGCTTAAATGAACCACGGTACATTTAAATATACGCGGTTCCTAAAATAATCTCAAGTACTTTTAAAATTATCACCAAGTAAATTTAACAAATTTTGATTTTTTATATTATACAGCTAACGAGCAAACGGAGCCTTTTGATGACTACCGACGCCCATTGATATTCACATGATTGTTACGTAGATGAGTTGCCCTCCTATCACCCCACCCCCAATGGCCTCATGATGAAAATACGAGCACATTCTCAAAATTACTAACCACGATCTGACTACTTTTTCGCCATTGACTGTTTTGTTTCCTCTGAAATTCTATACATATTTAAGATGTTTCAAATGGCAAAAAAAATTAGTCTACACTGGGACTCAAACCAGAAACACAACAGTCTCCGTGTCACGAGTCATGGCGCACTTTCTTTTAATGAAGTTCCACAAAAATTCAAAAATAATGATAGCTTATTGTAACTATGAATGTAATAAATGCGCAGATCTTGATTATTATGGCTTAAGATTTCCTCTGACTAAAGGAATCTTCAAGTTTCTAGATCTTCTTAAAATTAGGATTTCATATTGTGCATTGTAATGCAATACAAGAAAAAAACTGGAAAGTTTTTGAAACCTACTAAAACTTTAGAATTGTGGAGTAATTGGCTCGTCAGTACAGATACGCCCTTGATTTTTCCATTTTACATAACGTAGAAACCTATTTTTCAAGTAGACGGCCAACGGTTCGAATTCGAACAATTTTGATAACCATTGGTGACCACGAACATCCACAAAACCAACTATGATGATGGTAGTAACGTCACTCCTATCCAAAGGTGTCACCGGAAATTAATACACCGGACGTAGCGAGACAGAATAGATATTAATTTATCCTGGTGTTATATGAAGTTTTTAACGTTTTTATGGATGTTTATGGATTCACCAAAAGCACCAAATGTCACCAAGGAGCTTCGACTGTTCATTTGCCCCTGGAAATGAATTCTTTCAAGAAAGATCGTCATATAACAAACTTATGTTATAGATCATCGTTTTTTTTGTCAACCATTTACCATCAGCTGTTTACTTCAACACGAAAGTTTAGTATGCTAAAACTACTTTTAGTTATCATTTGAAACGAATCCCACTTAATAATATAATTTTGAAAATTTATTATTTTTACACGCTGCGGAAAATTCCAAATAATTCAATTTATCACGGATATAGATTGTGAACTTGAAATTAATATTAATGATTCACTTGAGGAATCGATTCTACGGATATGAAACCGCAGGTCACGCCCAGGTATAAATTATTATCTATGTCTATTAGTAAATTAATTATATCTTGTATTATTAAAATAAATCTAATGGCAACTTATCAGTATATCAGATAAAGCTTCAAAATTACACAAAGTTGTCAAAAGATTATACCGATAAGAAAAAATGTTATCTGTGACAAACTTAGAGTAAATCCGGTTGCAATATTTTTATCTCAGCAATCAAAATACGGTAGACCTTGACTGATATATTATTAAGTATTTCAAAGTATGATCAGTTGTGCTTTTAGAAAGGAAGGTCGCAAAATAATACCCCATTGCTTAGTACAAGTAGGTTTGTCGATAGTCTAGCGTAAGTAACTAGAGACATGCGTTTTTGTAATTTAATTTTTTACATTACGGTCCAACCTGAGACATCATATTTGCAGGAATAAACTAAGACTTCATAACTTATAATAATAGATGATAAATGGCGCAGTTTAAATAATCTTAAAACTTAAAAAAACAGCCTAATGCATATCATATAACATCGATTTATCCAATTAAATATATCATTGATTTTGTTTATTTAGGGGACATTGAAAAGATGCTGTACATAGTACAGAATATATAACGTCATCTAGTACAAGTTGAAAAATTATATGAGTCGTAATTTAAAGAAATAAAACGTACTCCAAGAACGAAAATTATTTTACTTCTTTTTTCTGTATAAATACATATAGTTTTAATTAATTTAACAAATATGGACGTATTTTAGCTGTACTTTGAGAAATGCGATTAAGTACTCACCGTGAATGAAATTTAAATATAATTGTTATGCTATAACAATATAAATTAATAATGTTTGTTGCTATTGATATCGCATACATAAAAGTAAATGTATTTTTATGTATGCGTACATAAATCGCTATTTCTTATGCTCCTACGCCTGCAGTCTTGTGTGAACCAGATTGAGCCAAGATACAAAGCGACCAGGCGACATAGCTTGTGAACTAGAGCAGTAACGTTACCTCATTGTATGTTTGGTAATAATTAAATATTAACTATAACATTTCAATATCATCAACCCAAATAGCTCAACTGTGTGCCAACTTGCAAAGCACTAATGACGTATATTTTACAGAATACTGTCACTATCTGAGCGTTTTATGTGTAGCCGGTGGCCTATTGTGGTAACAGCGCGAAGGAGGACAACGCATCTGCATATTCGTATGTTAATGGGCGTTGTTAGTCACTAAATGACTCCCACTGCGCGTTTGTCTTTAATCTATTATGTAAATATAAAATACATATACGAGGTAGATAACAATATCTTCATGAATTATTTTAGTCTGATAATTTTGTAAATATTCATAATTTCTAAATACTTATTTACTTATTTTATTTATTAAATCTACTTAACGTGATCGTATAACATAAAGTATGTAAAAACTTTTAAATAATATATTATTATTAAATATGAATAATAATAATTATTACTGTACGACTTTTGTGTAGGGAAGGAAAATGCTATAACATGTCTAAAAATATGTAATAATATTATACACAGAGACCTTAAAATACAATACGTGTGTAAATATGAGAAATAAAACAAGAGGGAACAACCCCATGGTTATGTAGTATCCGTGGACGCAACTTGTGTGGTATTTATCCGTTTCCAATCAAACCGAATCCGGGATCGGTGGATGCAAACCCACCCTAACATTTAAAATACTTGGACCCGGATTCGATCTCCTATTTATTTTTATTCTTTAGATAAAAAATTCCAAAATAGTATCTAGACATAAACAGCTTTACAGTAACATGCAAAAACAAAAGACATAAAAATAATTAGAATAGAATCCAAGTACAGTTACATATAACTTATAGAGTCCTTCAAACATGAGGCCTGTTATGAATAGGAGACCAGTTATGAATAGAAGCAAGCATTCTTTCCATGGAGAAATTCTTCACTGTAAATCCATACGTATTGTTTTAGGCAAACTGACCATACAGAGAAAATCAAAATATGGCTCAGTCAATCCTTCATAGCTAACACCCCACCAAACCATCGAAATTCGGATGATGCCCACGTTGCTCTCTGACGACATATTGAGAAGCTTCCTTAGAGCTTGGAGAATAAATACTGATATTTTGTTTGTTAAAATTTTGCAAAATTGTAAAAAAAATGTCATGCGTACGCAAAATTTCTCTATGACGTCCATTTGCGTACCGATTCAGTGGTTGTTCCGATTTTATCACCCCATTCATCTTTAATTTATCAGTTAAGAAATAACCAGTGCGTCTCATATAGACTGCAAGTCCTAAGTCATCTTCAAAAATACGCGACAAGGTTCTTGATGTTATCTTTATTTCCCGAGATAAAATCTTTTGCTTTCGGACAGGATTCCTTCGAATTCTTTTCTTTTCTGGTACTACCATCTTTCTCATAGGAACACTATTAATATATTTCTTGTCACAAACAGAGGAAGTCTCATTATACCTATTAATAACCCGTCCACAATCATTTTACCAATACCAAGTGTATAGAGATCTTTGAAAATTGCATTTGGCTCCTTCGTGTAATGTAACCACAGCGATTCAATTATCTTTATCACCCACTCCAGCTTAATATCACAAAATGTCGTACAATGTATTGGCGCCGACAAGAAAACGCAATGAACAATGAAAAATATAAAAATGACAGATTCCATATTCAAATGTTATATTTTTTTTTATATTGTAACAATACTTATGGCCAGATTCAGTACAAGTGGATCAATGTTTCATAAATCTTATGTAATAATTTAATAGCAGCAAACATTAATTAATTTCAAGATAATATTGTTTTATATAAACGAATATAATTGAAATATACTTGCGAAAGGCATAAGGCACAAATAATAAACAGAATAAATAATATGATTAATTTATGACAACCATCTTAAATCTACACGTCTTGGTCATGCATTAAAACTAATCTTAGTCTCCACCTCCGTTATATATTCTAAATCTATATACTAAACGTATAAAGAAACAGTACAAAAGTGTGTCTGTACCTAAATTCATTATTTTTTCGAAAAATAATAATAAGGTGATAAAGAAAC
Organism: Eumaeus atala; assembly: GCA_017140195.1. Lineage (NCBI taxonomy): Eukaryota > Metazoa > Arthropoda > Insecta > Lepidoptera > Lycaenidae > Eumaeus > Eumaeus atala. The sequence goes on along the minus strand of JAFELO010000264.1, from coordinate 544,752 downwards.
AGTAGTAGAGGAAAAAAAATTGTCTCTTTGTTTTTATGTATATTTGTCTCTTTGTACAATCAAACATCTGGAAGTAATTTACCACGGAAGCTTTTTTGCTGTATAGATAAGCCCTGATAGCATGTAGGATGCAATAAGAAGTACGCGGACGGAGTCGCAGGCACCAGCGGGTATTTCATAATATGGATTTCTAGTCAAAATACGTTACAGAAAACTTAGGAAGATCGGCGAACTTTGGTAATTGGCCACAACAATACAAGGTTAGGTACTTTATTATTACTAATACATTGATTGTTTGTTGAGAAAATGTTATAAGTTTGAAATAGAAAAACTTAAATAATATTTAAATTTAAGTAAGAACATAAAATTTAACTATAATAATGTATATTAACAAAAACAATTTGTTTTAGGCACGCAACTGAGCTAAAAAAACTTATTACAAAAAGGATTAAAGTTAAAAATTCATCGAATTTCTTGCAAGAAATTATGTATGTATATAAGAGTAAAAGATAACAGTTAATATTTTGTCACTTTGCAATGAAAGTTCATGTTTCATTCTTAATGATGAATAAATTAATTTACGGATGTTACTGCGACTTATTTGACTATTTAGCTATTTTATTATTTATTATTACCAACTCCATTTTCCGAAGTTTTACAGGAACCATGGTGACGGTGAACCGCCCAGAACGAGGGGTGAACCAGTAAATAAACCGCGGTAAAATCCTTAAAACTAGTTCAACTTTAAAAATTGTAAGTGTAATGTGTTTACTGCAAATAGGGTTCCAGTTACAAATACGGGACAATTCACGCATTTGAGTGATCAGTTCTCTTCGTTAATTTCATTATGTAAGGAATTTTATTCTAAATAGCTGAACATTCGATATCGTTTCGTGAACGAACATGTTAAACGACATCGTGAAATATATTCGAATTCATTTTTTTTAACTCAATTCATTTATTTTTTCATTCCAATACTTTATGTCATTTCACTTTTTCATTCCACTTTTCATTGTCTTTTCTGCCTCTAGGCTATCAACATTGCGAATGGGCAGAATATTGCGCCATAGTACACTGAGTGCTAGTTAGCTTCCGACTGAAACTTCAAATTTAAAAAAGACAGTTTTTTGTAGTGCCATGGTGTATTGCAGCAGGATTAGACCTACAGGACCAGGGTGATACATCCTACTTAACCGATAACGCCGCAAAGCGATAGCTATGCGTGAACATAACGGGTAGCAATTAGTATCTGATGTTTGAACTGACATATATCCTCACTCTTGAGTATTAAAAGTATATCCGTAAATCTTGGAGTATTATTCAATTGTAACGCGGAAAATTAGTACCTATGTTATCATCCAGGTCTTCTCATGTTAGATTTTGTTTTGATTATGTCTATCAATGGGCTCTAAGCAGGTAAAGGCACAAAGCCATATGCTCTGTAGAAATTTGGATGTTTCATTTTCTTTCATGAGCCTCACAGATATTCCTTGGAAGGAACAAGTCTTCTTACAAGCCGAGCCTTCTTGTGCCGACTTAAAGCTGTTTACAGACTGCAGATTTTGTAACGCAACAATATTTAATATCAGCC
>JAFELO010000264.1:495633-543105 GCA_017140195.1 Eumaeus atala | reverse complement strand
CTAAGTAAGGATTTACTTTGATTGTTTCCACATTTTGACTTTTGGATCACATTTGGATTTACTTTGACATAACATTATCGAAGTATACGTAAAAAAAAAAAAAAAATTATATAGCCTATATACACCACTAATAATGTAAAATTGTAATGGTAAAAAAAATCAAATCGGTCAAGTTGATTCGGAGCTTATTCAATGCGAATCAAACAAAAAAAACCATCAATCAAATGCTTCCTCTTTTTAATACTAGTATAGATATAGATGAACTACAAATGAAATGGCATGTTCTGTGGTACGTCTTTATCTCAACGGGTAGAAAAGATTTGTTGAGATGTAGCTTTTAAAACTTTTACAGTAAAATAAATGGGTACTAGAACACAACGCATTGATTTCAAATTTTATTGGAGGTTAATAATTCACTAAGCCACGTGTATACATTTTTTTATTCCTGTATTATCTCCTCATAAGACATCATATTTCTTAAATATTTATTTTCACTTTTAATAAGTCGTTCCATAGAAGGCTTCAATATCGGTACGAGTAACATTTCGGACAGAAGTTTCCAGTTGTCATGAGCGAATTTCAAAAACGCATCAGCTGAAAAAGTTGAGTATTTTACAATAAGTAATTTTTTTCTTAGTATTTAAAAAAAGAAACTCTTGAGAATTTAATTATACAATAGATAAACTAAACGTATAATTTTTATTGATATCAGTTTACTGGAGCCTAGATAGTCCATACAATTTTTTTTTATCGGTGTTAATGAGCAGTGACTAATACCGCCCATAGGCATTTGCAAGACTGGGCACCTTATCGAGACGAATACGCCTTTAACTTATAGGTATGCTCTTTTCTCGAAGAATTCAAACTCAAATTAAATAAGCAATTCAATCAAGTATTAAAACACTGTAAGACTTTTTCTAATCTATATAATATAACTCTTCTATTACTGCGTGATCGATTGACGGACGAACAGACAATGCTCAGCAGCAACTACTGTATCTAAGCATTGAAAATTGGTACATAGCACTTTTCGTGATGTGAGTGAGAACTAAGAAAAGATTTTTAGAAATTCAACACGTAAAGAGTGTGAAACAGGAACAGAAATAACAGGGGGTGGGGGTGTTGGAATTTAGAATTAGGAATTTTACCATCTACACCGGCACATTATCTGAATAATTACCCTGCTACTGCGCTGCCTTCCTTTCCACCGACCTTCTAATGGACTATTTTTGAACTATTCACACAATACTGCAAATATATTTCGCGGTAAAGGAAATACTTACATAATTGTTTTTTACCATCGAACAAGTTTGTCATTTCAAATTGCATTGGTTCTATTGCGGTGGCTGTAAATTTTTTGTTCTTAAACTGAAAGTAGTTTTTTCCGTCAGGTTTCTGCATTTTTTTATACTGGCTTTCCATGGTTATTAAAATTTTCCCTAAAACAATAACGCTATTAATACAATAAAATTCCGTCGTTGATTATTCCGTCATTGAAATTCGAACACCTTCTCAAAATCAAACTTTTCACGTTTATGTGGTATTTACAACTTTTTATCTTTAAATAGCAGCATCTCACGGTTTTTACCGCATATCCCACTCACTCTGATTATTCTATCTCGGCGTGATTGTCTACGGTTTAAAGCTTTCCGCGATAAATGGACTATCTATCATTGAAATATTTTTTCTAATATACTGTAATACTTCCAGAGATTAGCCTGTTCATACAAAGGAAGCTATTGTCTCGCAGCTCTTCAGCTATTCAATATTAGTATTGATTAGAAAAAAGCTAGTTTTCTCTGACTGGGATTCTAAGACCGCACTGCTTTTGATTACATAAATATTGTATGAAAATGATTTAAGGCTCTGACAGAGCAAAAAAATATTACCGGTCACTCCTTGACGTTTGAGGTGTTGAGTACTAACTGATACTCGCGACATTGACTGCGCTTTTATTGAAAGAACACACACACAAATACACACACACTTACACACACACACATACACACCACACAACTGACAGAACACATACACACAACACGCACACCACTCGCACACCACATACACACAACACGCACACCACTCGCACACCACACACACACAAACACCACACATACACATGCATTGACGGCGGCTCCATGATAGGATAGGCAGTCAGAGCGTCACATATCACGATCCTTAGTAATCTTTTTTTCTGGCATCGCGCATTTACGCACTGCCACCGGTTCTGGATGGCTCGCGAATGAACAGCACACTTACCGGTTCCCCAGTTTTATAAGCAACAGAGCAATTCGACAACTCTCCAGTCCCTCATAAGGGGCCGGACTCCTCCAAAGTGGGGCTGCTCCAACAACCGAGATTGGCCATCTCCGACGCTGGGGTACCAATGGGGTCAGCCCACCACCACGATCATCTTTTCATACCTTTCACATGTACAGCATTAATAAGCAAATATCAAGATGTCCATATTTACCGGACGTAAATTTAGCATCCCCCTCTCCGTGCACTTTAAAAGGAGAAAGCTGACCATTTCCAACATAGGTAGACATCATGACTAAATTTGGACATAGCATATCATACTTCAATGATCCAGGGCTCGTTCTGTAAGAATTTGTATATGTTGTGTTGATGATGATTTATGATTGTATTTCAAGTTCAATAAATAAATAATCTTTACATGTATGTAAAACAAAGTTCTCAATACTATCTAACTGTATATGATTAATTTTCTCAAATTCTATCGAACGGATTTTCATAAGGTTTTCACTAAAGGATAGAAAGTTTCCCATGGAAGTTAACTAACACGATAGGATGTTTTGTTCATAGTAAAACAAGAAACGAGTAATAGAAGCCTTTAGATCATCTTATTCCACTCATGAACCTTTCGTTTGTCTCCCGCTGTAGGAAACAAAGAAGACTGTCCGAATTCTGCATGACAATCTAGTCATGATAGAAAGGGAATAAATTATATAGAGCTCTTTCGATCGTTGAAATTCATGATTTCGTCTTAATTTTAGCGCAAGAATTATTTCATGTTTCCCATTGATTTACAAAAACACAATATATACGATTTCATACTGCACAGTTATTATCTGTGATTGTTTATAAATATGTTTCTGTTTGTAATTTTAACCTAGCGTGTATGATTTTAAGTCGTTATTACAATGCGGATCCTTCATAAAAAGGTGTACAATTTAAATATGTTTCCTTAGAAAGCCAACTTTTATGCATACGTGTTTAAGTTGTTTTTACAAAGTTGTACATCTTTTATATGGACGCTTTTGAGACGCTTACTATATATCTAGGTTTCTTTCTAAATCAATAAACAATACTGATATTATTAAAGGCCGGACTTTAATGCCAAGACCTGATATTGTTACAAAGGACGTATTTGATTTTATTACCGACCGCATATATTTAGGAATGCCTCCGGACCGAAAGCATATATTTAAGAATGTCTCCATGATCAACAGGTTTAAGACAGGAAGTGATCACCGATTGGCAAGAGGCTCTCAGAATTACTTCGACGAGAACGTCGCCGATTGGTACAGTCGATACTCCGGCCTCATTCCCGATCAAATATGGAAGTAAAAAACCGGCTCGATGCCCCATATATGTCGAAAACTACAAAGGCAAGGCAATTGACGAGGCCGTGAGTAGTGTGATTGGTTGCATGCAGGACGTGAGTGAAGAATATTGTAGGAGTAAGTACGATACGAGCTGGAAAACTAAACTCTCAGATGAGAAATTTGGACTCATAAGGGAACGCTGAGAAAATAAAGACGTCACGATGTCATGCTTCTTTCAAAGCTAATCCGCAATACACCGAGACCTTCGCAGCTCAAGTAACAGAAGTAATTGAGCAGAATATAGGGTCGAAGGTTTCTGTGGAGAAGCTTGGAAGAAGTCATTAGACAAAGGTTAGGACTTATCCTGGGGTTACCGTTTCTTCTAAGCCAGGGAACTTATCTGAGATCGAAGCTTTCTATTTCAAGTTGTATACGGCGCACGCTCATCTTCCCGATATCTTAAAAAAACGATCCGTGCGCAAGCCTTACACGACATTTGTAAGGTGATCTTCTGAACGTCAGCTTGAGTGAGATTTGTCTGGCACTTGTACAGCTAAAGGGAGAAAGGCTCCGGGGAAGGACGAAACTATATTTGAGCTTCCGATAGCAGGAGGTGAACCTGTTTAAGAGAGCTAAAAAGATTTTTAATTTTGTCCTTCGGCGGGGCGTCCATCCCAAGACGTTGTTTTATTTTTTTAAGAAGGGAGACAGATCACTTTTTCAAAATTACAGACCAATTTCACTTCTTGGTCAAATTTACATGTAGTTCTCAAGAGTATTGAGGAATCGTCTCGCCACAAAGCTTGACGAATTCCAGCCACCGGGGCAGGCTGGGTCTCGCAGAGGATTTAGTACAATGGACCACATTTTCACCATAAGGCAAGTAATGCCAGAGATACATGAGTACAATCAGCCGCTATGCCTTGCCTTTTTGGACTATGGGAAAGGGAGCATTGTATAACGCTGCTCTCATGTCCGTTCTTATTCCGAGAGGTCCAACAAAGCGAATCAAATTGCATCGAGGATTGCGACAGGGGGATGTTGTTTTCCCAAAATTGTTCACTAATGTTTTGGAGGACGTCTTAGAGGCTTTAAACAGGACAGAATGCGGCATAAATATTAACGGCGAGTACCTCTCACATCTTCGTTTTGCTGATGTGTTGGCCGAATCGTTGGAGAGCTTACAGGGAATGTCGCACAGCCTAAATGAATCCTCCCGACGTATTGGCCTTAGGATGAAATTGGACAAGACAAATGCTATGTTCAACGAACACGTTCTCCCTAGACTGGTCAACATCAATGGTGCCATTCACAAAGTCGTAGACGAATACGTCTATCCAGGGCATCTGTTGCAATTAGATAGACATAACTTTGAGAAGGAATCTGATAGATGTTTTCAGTTTAGTTGGGCAGCATTCCGGATGCTTTGCCACATTCTCACGCCGCCTAATACAAAAGACTTCAACCAGTGCGTTCCCCGCGTCATGACCTACGGGGCCGAAGCGTGACCTCTTAATTTAGGACTGGTCCGCAAGTTTGCGGTAGTTCAAAGGGCTATTATACGTGCTATGTTGAGTATTTCCCTGTCCGACAAAATTCTTAACGAAGCCAGAGAACTAAAGTATCCGATATCACGCGACGCATAACCTCGCTGATGTGGCAATGGGCTGGTCACACTCTAAGAAGAACAGATGGCGGATGGGCCAGTAAGGTTCCGGAGGGGAGACCGCGTTTAGGAAAACGAAATGTTGGTCTACCATTTTACTTTAACATAACATAGTTGGTTACAATATTTATTTTACTTTTCATTACTATTAATAACTAGCGATCCACCACGGCTTCGACCGTGATTGACAGGTGACGGATACTTTAAGAAAATTCAGTATACAGTAAAACCTTCTTCGAGAATTGCTCTATCCACTGGTAAAAACCACATGAAAATACATTCAATAGTAATTATGCGAATGTTCATTGGCGCTGGTCGATGTAAACATGCTCCGATAGCTCGTTTGCCTCCTATAATATATAAGAAACCACTCCTTAGATTTTGAAAAAATCAGTCACATACAGCCGGCGTCTGAAGACTTTATCTAATAGTAGGCATGGATACTAAATACACGTTACAATGACAATAAATTCTGAAATTATCACAGTGCAAATCTGTATAAACAAGATAGCTACTAAAAATATGAAAAAGTCTATCGTACCTAAGGCTAGTTACTTCGCATTTCTTTATTCCCAAGGCTGTTACGTTTTTGAAAACAAGATCAAAATCTGCCAAAGGGGTGCTGAACTCATCAATATAAAATGGATCAAAAGACTCTACTCCAATTTCAGGTATTCCATTGAGAGTAGTCTTCACTAATGTACTGACAAAATCCTTCAGGCAGTTTGCATCATCTGTTTTACATGGCGCGGCATCTGAACAAACAAACACTATTATCGTTAGTAGAAAACAATAAACCCTTAAGATTAATACGTTAAATGTGTTATGGAAGACAAGCTGTTACCCGCGACTTCGTTTGCGTACACTACAGACAAAATCACTTGTGAAATTTATTATTTCTATAGCCAGTATATCTGTTATTCTGATCTATAGGCTATATTATTATAATGTTTCATTAAAATCCTTTCCGTAGTTTTAACTAGAAAGAGTACCAAGTATACATCCACACCTATGAACTTTCCCGTTTATGACATTAGAAGCATAACTTTACACGTCGCTTATTTTCTGGGTTTATGCAAAAGTATGTACAATGTTTGCAAAAATTCCAATGTTGTCCATTATAGTGGGACAAATCATATAATACATAAATCGACCAGCTTCAATCCTAGATCTACACATAGTGCTCATGTTATATGTGTCGTAGTCGTATTGTAGAAATTGCCGTGTTACATTACGACTAGCCGTTTTCAGAAACAAGGCCGTCTTGATTTATAGCGTGCCAATGATTGGCCGGCTTGTCATTACAAAACAGCCTCATTTAATATCCTGATTTTAGGCAGATAATACAGATATGAAATTAGGCCGAGTGTTTTGGAGTGCAGGTAAAAAAAAATAGCCTAAACCTTCGAACCTATATAGGCTTTGTATTTGATAATCGACGCCATTATTCTTGTCATGTCAAGCATGTATGTTGTAGCAAATTATGTTTATGTACAAGCTCTTTAGAATGACACTTCAGTCTGAAATCGTGTATTTAATATTTTAAGTATTACATATATGTGTCATATATTAGAAATATTGTATAAATTGTATTTGTTAAATACTAAATTGTAGTGTATAAAAGAAAACGTATAATTAAAAAGGAATCGTGCACATCCAAAAAACTTAACTAAATTTTTATAAAAATAACGTGATAACAAAAGTCTTCTTTGGGGTTTGATTAATCTATATAATTATGGTTTAATAATATCACAAAAATATATAATCTAAACAGTTTGTTTAGCGGTTACTTACATGAAGTGTGCATGTGACTGCAAACTCCCATAACTAATAATAATAAATGAAACGGTGCCATTTTAATTTTAGACTTTTCTTTGTCGATTTTCAACTAAAACTGAAATCTCACTAAAGCTTAATGTTAATATAACTTGTTACACTAATAAAAAAATCATTAACATATGCAATTTTAGTATAATAAATTGAAGTAAAAAAGATGTAAATTATTTAATGGCTTTATATTTTTCTCGGTTTTAAATGTCGAGAAAAATATACTGCTGTACTTCAGTACACAGAGTTCACTCTATAATAAATGATGACTTCAACAGCTATTAAAGCTTAGATTGTAATGACTGCGGCAGTTCCACGTCTTATTTTAATTACCTTTTTTATAGCTTGGAGGGACAAACGAGAAATCGTAGAATTTTACCGACAACCTACACCCATGAGCTTCCGCATAATAATACTATGTCGATGCATTACCGTCCCTTCCGACACGACACCTAATATGTTATTTCACGTGGTCGAAAAAAAAAAAAGGGGGGGGGGGGTGACAAAGCGCTACTCATCTGCGCAACTATCATGCGAATGTCCATGGGCGTCGGTAGCAATGAAAAGGCTCAGATTGCGTTTGCCCCCTTATGCTATAAATAAAATTGTCCCGGTCGTGCCGACCCCATTCCGATATAGTGCAGCTGGTACTACCTCATTACTTTTACGTATCATATCGAGGTTTATTTAGTTGTGACCGTAGACCGTAGGGAATGGACTTTACAATTACCTACGGTCAAATACGAGGTGTGTTCAAATTTTGTGTATTTAAAAAAATATTAGTGAATATCTTTTTTTGCCCCCTTCCAAGCTTGTGTGCTACGCTTGTGCCAACGTTCTTTCCAATCTTCGAAGACTTCAAAAAAAAATTGTTGTATCTTGTTCAGCTCCTCCTTCAATGCCGTCTTCCTCTCGCCGGTCGTCGTCCTTTCATGGGCGTCTTCCAGTTCCGGGTTCCAGTCATCCAGTCCAGTTCATTCATGTGTGTTGTTTCTGGCCAAGGGGTCGCGTACAAGCAGCGATATGTGAGCAATTTCGGTACAAATTATACGGGGACCCGTCTCATGCCCAAATTATAGAATAAAATGCCCCCAACCCTCATGGGTGCTATAGACCAGGATATAATGGAATATTCTCGTAGCTTTGGTGCAACCGATACAGTCAGATTCGCACGGCTTATAAACCGATAGATTTTAGGAATAGGTAGTTCATGCTGCATAGTAGGAGGTGGTGCCATGCATAGTGCATGGCACTGAAAACTACCTCCTCCTATGCATTGGAATTGCGCCTATACGACTGGGGTGTACCTCTCGCTCACATGTTACCGCCGTAAAGTGACATCTTAAGTGTGGCGTTTCGTGCGGTGTGTGTGTAACACGTGGCCCATTGGGGTAGATAAAGAATTTCATTGAATCGGCATAGTAATTATATGGATGTTCACGGGCCTTGTCAAGAGGCTCCGTTGGCTCGTTTGGGCATAGGGGAAAAGAAGGGTTATTCTATAAAAAGGCAGGTTGAGGCAGTCGAATCTTGGATTCCTTTTAGATTTACCGACTTACCGCTAATGTCTCCACATTGGCGGTAAGTTTGGCACAAAGCTCTCATCTATAAGTTTCCTGCTGATAGGCTCTCTGTGAAATTATAGACTAGCTTTTTGAAAGACCTACGTATGGAGGTCGTTAGACAAGACTGTGTTCTGTCTCCTACTCTGTCTCTTGCACATTAATAAGTTCCTGCAATCCAGTAGCGTCCAATGCTATGTGGAACGCATAACTGAAGACGCTATACACAGGTCGCTTCAATATTTCTCGGGATCACGGCTTTGCTAGCAAAACTATCGGAATAGAGCCAACAAAATTTTCATTTTAACCCAATAAAGACTCAAACTTGGGCATTTGTAGATAAAAAATACTTTCTTCTCCATTTTAGAAACGCAAAAATTACGGCTGCAGCTAGAAATAATTGGCGGCGATATGACATATAGAAGGTAAGTCTATATTAACCTCTCGGAATGTAGGTAGGAAATAGGGCGAAGCAATGCCTCTTGCCATCCTATTGGCAACACTGTCTCCGAACTGTCTCCCTGAATCCGAACCAGTGTTAGACATTCTTAAATCTCAACAGCCCTTATAGTGCGACTTTGGACTTGGCTATTTTTTTATATTTATTATACCACGAAGCAGTCACACCACCTTACTTACATATTATGATTATCTTTGTCTACGCATTGCTGGCCATTGACATTCCTATGCACAATAAGACATTCAATCTGACACCACTCATTTGTATGTTATGTCATTTCTACTAATTGCTATTATGCTCTAACAAATTTCCAATTACCTACTAGCTGTCGTCCTCTCTGCTTCGCCCGGGGCGGATCGCTACCATAACAAATTATACATTAGACCTCAGAACTGTTTCTATCCATAAATGTTGATCAAGACAACATAGAATCTGTTAAGTGGATTAGGAGATTTTTTTAATACAGACAAACAGACAGACATGGAGATTCTGTTTCATAATACGTTTAGATGTATTGTAGTTATTTTTATGTGACTAAGTATATTACGGTATCAAGCTGCATTCAGTGCCCCCCCCCCCCTATTTTAACAAGGTCATCAGTAAAGCGGGGGGGAGGCCGTACAACACTGCGCATTACGGTGCGGGACTGCCATTCGATTACCTTTCTTCAGCTGCTTGAGTTTTCTGGCTGTTGTTTATGATGATTACCTTCCATCATTATTAGTGATAAGCATCCTTATCTATGTCCACATTGTATTGCTGTGCTGTATAAATATCAAAAGATCATGTTGTGAACATATTTTTAAAGTTAGTGTTACAAAACACCATTAACATATTTTGTTGCCGTTTCTTGTAACGTAACAATAATATATATAATATACATAATACAAATAACATACATTTGTATTGTGATACGCGAAATCAATGAAAGTATTTCATATCTATTATACTTGATAACCGTGACCAATTTCGATCTATACGGGAGGCCCTATATCAAGCTGTGTACCTCGCGGCTGATGATAATGATACTTGATCTAATATTCACTATTTTAAATGGCCTTGGAAATACCGAGAACTTGAATTAAAATCATGTTATTACAAAATAATTGTTAATTTTAACCTTCGTTAAAAGAAAAAAAATACATTATTATAAATAAAGTTATAACAAATAATTAACCATTTTGTTGGTAATAACAAGTTACGAGCAAATGTTTTTGGATTTCCGTAGTGAGTAAAAACTTCGTCTACAACCTTCCACAGATTAGGAAAAAACTATTGGTACTAAACAAGTATAATTTGACATTGATATAATACGGCAATGACACCGACGAAGTGGTTCAATGAAATCCTAGAAATATTACTCCCATCAACTAAATGGTTTTTGTTAGAAATTCAGACGTCGCTGTAGTAGTACTAATTATTTTAATGAAGTCGAGAGGAAAACTCCAGAAGGTACTCCAGAACAACTTTTTCTATGGTATTGATATTGTCAAAAAAATTAGACTAAACTAAACAAATTTATCTGTTCAGTCGTGAATATTTTATGCAAACTCCAATTAAATATTTATGTTTTGCTTTTATTTATAACATGGTACGGAAGTCTCATGTCTGCTAATCCCACTCGCAATTGGGAGTTGTAAAAATTACTACAGTGTAAATGGCCCAACACGCACTTGACCGGTTTTAATCTCGTTATTTAAAGTATTCCGTAAAACTTTTTTACGAAAAAAAATGTTACAACAATGTTTTACAATGTATTTTATATTTTGTTGTATAAGTCGCCGTATTGTACGACGGCTAGTCATTTTCTAAAACAAGGCCGTTTAATTTTGCATCGCAGAGAGTAATTGAAAAGAAAAGAACTTTATAGGATCACTTGATTATCCGTCTGTTTGTGTTTTATTAAGAGACAATGCAACCAAAACATACAGCAGATACATACGTCTATAGGATTACTTTGATCGCTCGCTCGCTATATTAAAAAACGAAACTAGTGATCGCTCATAGATCGAAATCACATCACTAATTAAAAAGAAATAAGCTTTTGCTAAAAAAAATAATTATGCCTTGGTATAAGGTGAGCAAGAGGTGGTAATTCCCCGAAAATCTTACTTTTTTAAAATGTTATTTTTGTTTGAAAACGTATTATTTCGTCCCCGCCTAGTTCATATAGTTTGATGAGTGCATCATTAAAACACCACAAAATAGGTATTGATTGCTTTATAATAAAAGGATAGTCAGCGCCGGTCTCCCGTATGGGCCATATGTTGATGACACGGTCGCACTAACACATACAATACAACTTACACAGTAGAACTACGTAACAATTTTAAACATAAAAAATAGTATGATATTTTATATAACTTGATAGAATTGAGTGATAGTCAAATCAGAAAGAGAAGGCGAAATAACAAGTTAATTGCAATGCTGTCATTCTGACTTTTACTAAACTTTTAGGTTATATACACAATAATTACAAATAAAATCAAAGCAAATGTAATTCCGATTTCATCCATATTATTATATACATATTATGTCATTCACAAAAGTCTATCATCAATTTCGTCTATATAACACTGAAATCGTGGACAAGATTTTCATGCTCTTATTGTCTATTTGTCATAAATACTTTTAGTTTTGTTTAAATGTATAAAAATTAACATATTCCTAATTGGTGGGGGTATGTTGTACCAACATCTAGAAGCTGCGTACCGGATGCTACGCCTAAATAATGCTGTTTTGTATTTTTTACGTGTCTGCTGGATATAACAAAAATAGTATAGGACCCAGTATAGAGCCCTGTGGGACACCTTTGGATATGCCAATTGTGTCTGAGAAGAGTTCTCTATTCCACCATCCTATTTGGTTACTTAGTGAGAAATTCTCCTAATAATGTTATAATTTTACTTTCAAATACTGACTAATGAACGCGTTTGTGAAAATAAAATTACACAAATATTGATTACATCTGCAGTCACATAGCCTTTAGTTTTTATTCCGTAAAGTGTGTTGTATATGTCATAGTGTAGTTATAATAGTTAGTATAGATTTTAAATGGCGTTAAATAATTAAAGCCATAACTAGGGTTCTTTTAATACAAAACTAATTGATATAGTAGGTAGTAAAGTATCTAGCACACACTATGCTTAAGTCAAAGTAAGAGGAAAACTTTAGTTAGGTCCTCACATTGTAGATTCTGACCAGCATCAGCTTTTATATTTTTTATTGCGAATTGACAATGATTTGCCCATCAGATTTTTTACATTTCTATGTTTGATTAGAATAAATTCGATACTTTCCCTGAAAAATAAAAGAAAATGAGTAAACGTGAGCTTGCAAAAAAAAAAAAATATATATATTGTATTTTGAAAAATAAAATCTCTTCAGTTGTTTCGAATCATACATTAGAATGCCACCAATTTATCTATTCAGTAGACTGCGTTTGTTGATAATATGTTCGTGTAGTATTTGCCAGCTGTAGCTGTAGCTACAGAATATTATGTGTAACTACTAATGATCTTCTCTGATTTCTGTTCAGCTGTGTTTTCAATCTTGTCTACTGAACAAATAAACTAGTCGCACTGTACTTCTTAATAACTAAGGAATTATAAAGACGAGTTTTCAGTACGATAACACCATTGAACTATTGACTTGAAACATATATCTTTATAATATGTAGCTTCAGCCCGTGTATTGCGTAAAATTGCTGAATAGCTTCGTTGTTATTAACTGTTATACAAGTACAATCGTAGTTTTCATTTGAGCTATTGCCATCAAATTAGAAAAGAAAATAAGGTACATGGTTTCATACTGAATAGTTATTCCAAAAAATCCGTGATGGTACAGTAATTTATTTTTTGCAAAACCAAACCTACACGTATGATTTTAATTTCTTTTTATAGTACAATATTTTATATTGTGCGCATTCATACGGCCTGGTTTGATTCTTTGACTGTGTATCTTGGTATTTTTGTAAATCGATGTTATTATTATTATATGTTTGACTATGTTATTATATCTAAAATTGTACATATTTTAAATAAAATCTTCTTCCAAAGTATATAGATAATAATATTTTATTTTGTTTATAACTCTCACCCAGGTTCTACTCGTTCCCTCTGGAGCTTTTCCCCTGAACTCTAAATTTTCTCCCTTAGATTGAAACAGACCTTCGCCACTTGGGCTCCTGAAACCTGATATAGGTATATGCGGATCTATACCAGCCGTACTTTTAAATGTCTTCCCGGTACCATTGAATATTAAACGACAAAAACCGCCGGCATGATCCGATTGCGCGCTAAAATCGTGCCTCATATGTATTAAAGTAACAGCCTCCTGGTATAGTGGTAAGCATATACTACCGCACATCGACACTCATAACTAGCATTAGCCTTAAGTAGTTATTTGTATTGTAAGTTAGGACACGAATACTTTAGTAGAATTATTTGCGCATCTATTTCTCCGTGTATCGATAAAATTAAAACTTGACCCTTTACAGAATATTTTGAGGTCAACATCAAAGATGGGCACGTCAGGGTAAATTATAATGAATCATAGTCCTTTCTGAAATAGAATATATTATTGCTTGTGTATATATTTCTTCTTTAGACTACCTCGTGCTTTAGCGGCAAGCGTTACAATCACGGGTGTTGGTCTCATGTCTGTTGTTAATCTTGACTCCCAGGTGTGGTCAAATAAAAACTTCAGATTTTCAGTCTGCCTTCCTTTTCACTATTTTCCCCAATAGGCTTACCATTGGGGAAAATACCATTCTATTCAAATATTCTGGTCAAATTGTTACTGATAGTCACTTAGATGATCCGAATTTCCCTACTTGAAATATAAAAGAAATGTACTATACATTTAACTATATTGGAGAAAAAAGAAATTTTATTTCCGATGCTATAAAAAATGATCCTTTAAATAAGTTCCCTCTCTCGAGATGTTCATTCCCGAAACGGTCGCATTTTTGAAAACATGTTTTAGGTTGGACGGGGATGCATCAATAGTGTCCATAAAAGTTGGTTCCATTGGCTTCATGCCAATATAAGGAATCCCATCGTAAATAGTTTTCAATATGCCGTTCGCGGCATGTTTTAGGTATTCGACGTCTTCAATTCTGCAAATTTGCTGCATCTGAATTAATTACATTGAAATAATTAACCTACACTAATGTTGTGAAGGGAAACAATTTTGATTGTTTGTTGTTTGTTTATTTCTTTTGCTTGCATTGAATAGGCTCCAAAATTTTTTGTCACTGCTATGACGTTGAATAATCATTAAAATGTATTTATAATTTTCATATTTTTATAAGTGGTGATTTTTTCCACATTTTGTGAATATCTGCATAATAATAATAATCTAATATACGGCAAAGGGGAAGGGGTAAAAAAATCATCAGTTTTGGAGAATTATTAATAAATCACGATTCATTGAAAATAGATCATCAGAACTTTGCTGTCTGCTGGGACGGTAAATGAGACAAATACGCAATCAGCTCTACAGAAGCTCCAGAATTTTGATTTTCATTTATTTAATGTCAAAAAGGAAATACGCGATGTGCCGAACAGCAACAAAGTGCCAACGTACGTCTGCGTACATTGCGTCAGGCGGTCACTTTAAGCGTACAAGGTTAATTCGATAGGTAACATACCCATCAGTGTCCTTAAGTTAGGAGTGAGAATAATATCTGCAAACGTATCACAGTACGTTAGCATACCCCGTGCTAAGCGCTAAGTACAGTAAGGACTTGTGTTGCGGGTAATGGAAATATATTTAATATATATATTTTTATAAATGTGAGAAAAATAATATTTAAGATTTGTACTATAGAAATACACATAATACATAAGATAAACATGGACTGAGCGGGATTAGAACCCGCGACTTCTGGCGTAACATGCACGGCTTATCCGGGCTATGTTCCCACTACGCCAGCCGGTCGTCAAGAGAAGAGTACCAGAAGCTTCAGGTAACGACAAGTTTCGAAATAAAAATAAAAATTGGTTACAGCATTTGTGATAGGTAATGGCATACTGCGTCGCAGCCAATTGGATCTGGCTATCTTTCGCGCTCATAATAGGGGTAACCCACCACAAGGTGATTGCTTGTGAGATTGTGTAATTGATTGTTTTTGAGTTTCCGGTGGCGCATGGGATTCAGGAGACGTAAAAACAGGCAAAGTATCTGCATGGCAGTTTACTCTGATGTCTATAAGTGGTGATGGTCATCAAAAGGCCCGGAGCCTTTTTCGTTGGTCGTTTGTCCTTTTATACTTTTAAGTAATTAACGTTAATTGATAATG
Source organism: Eumaeus atala (assembly GCA_017140195.1). Lineage (NCBI taxonomy): Eukaryota > Metazoa > Arthropoda > Insecta > Lepidoptera > Lycaenidae > Eumaeus > Eumaeus atala. The sequence continues at coordinate 527,717 of JAFELO010000264.1, read as the reverse complement.
GAGAAATCGTTTAATTTCGTATCAGGAGTAAACTTGCCAAATAACTGTATTTCTCCTTTCTCTCCCCTTTTTCTGTTGACGCGGGGAAACGCATTTACGTGACTTCGCTGGCCCTGGGTGGGGTCCAGTGGTGTGTGGGGCTCGCGGCACATTACATAGTGCCGAATACCCACAAAAACCACCGCGAGTGCCGCCTCTGGTGAGGTGCCCCGGAACAGCAAATCATCAGGGCACCTAAGCGGCAAGTCTGACACCGAAGGGAGAGACGCCACACACACAGATGGGGTTGTCCCGCACCACATGACAACCCCACCGACTTTGGGCCCTCCCCTTGGACTCGCCCCTTGCCCCGTGCGCAACGGCACCACAACTTTTTCTCTTTTGTCCCCTCTTCTTATAAAACGGGTACAAAGAGCCGCACCTCCTCCTACTCTTTAGTCCTCTCTTCTTATAGGAGGGAGCTAAGAGCCACCACCTCCTCGTTTCAATTGGCTTCGCTCAAGGTGTCTCGGATCACCCCAGGCTACTGAGCCCCACCGCCACGACAAGGCTTGAACTTAGAGCCAAATGGTGTCTACCTACGTTGCTTTTCCATTATTCCCCTCTCATCAATGCCATCTCGCCAATGGGCCACAGGATACTCTCCAACCATATGAAAAGCGACAGCATTAAGCGGTATTTTCTTGCACGTACCGGCCTGATTAAGCTGCAATTTAGCATGACACTACCTTTTAAGTCAACCAATACTTGTCAGCATTACAATCAGAGATACAAAAACCCAATATATACATGTAAATCCTAATTTCGCATTTTGTGTGGTTTGCGAAAGTTCGGTGAATGTGTATAAGATGGACATATGCACACACATATATTATATGAAGAAATTTAAGATCACTTTGGTGGAGAAGATGCCTATTGGCGTCAGTAACAAAAAATTTAAACATACACAACTAAATAGCACCATCATTCAAGGGATTTGAATGCCAAATAAAATCTGATCATCAGTCATAATAATTTTTTTTTAAAAATAAAACAAGTTTACGGTAAAAGTATTTATTTATTGTATTGTTAATTTTAAAATACATTTTTAAATGTGACTAAAAAGCTACAAATAATCACGGATTGAGAAAATATACTTTTTATTGGAAATATTTTATTTGAATATTGATTTTCCAGTTCAACGTGGTCTTCATTCTTTTATTATGTCTTCGTATTTAAATGCACTTGCTAAGTATTTATTTTTGCTCTTTACAAGAATATCAAAAAATGGCTGCATGATCGGTTCAATGAATAAATCAGCTAATAGTTTCCAATTTTCATGGGCGAACTTTAAAAATGCATCAGCTATAAGAAAATAAATATTGTTCAATTACATTGTTACAATTTGTTTTTTGATCTTGTATTAATGCTTTTAAGAAATTAGGATAGGAAACATTTTAAGAGCTCCGTACATAAAAACAAAAAGCCTAATAATATCACTTTGTCGTCCGTATTCTGGTATGTCTATGAAAGAAACCTAGAGCGTTCCATCGATTTAATGTCATGATAAAGAAATAAACGCAAAACTTGATAATTTGTTGTTTATAAAAAAAATATTACCGACTTATATTTATTTGAAAATTACTGTTTCATGCAAAATAAGTGCAAAAGTATGTTTTACAACTCTTACATACTGCCGTGCTCGTACTTCCTGTTAAGGATTCTTCGGTTTCGTCAGTTGGCCTTACAACTAACATTTGACCAACTTTAAGAGTAAGGAGTATATTACATTAAATTTTGTATTAGAGTAAGGAGTATATTACATTAAATTTTGTATTAGAGTAAGGAGTATATTACATTAAATTTTGTATTAGAGTAAGGAGTACATTACATTAAATTTTGTATTAGAACTTATAAGTTGCACAGTGGTCATTGATACTTACATAGTTCCTTTTGACCATCGAACAAATTTGTCAATTCAAATTGAAGCGGCTCTACGACGTCAGCTTTAAATTTAAAAATTTTAAATTGAAAACGGTTTTCACCGTCAGATTTCTGCTGTTTCTTGTGTTTGCTCTCTAAACGAAATATAATTTTTCCTGTGAACAAGGTAAAATCACAGAAGTGCTACAAGTTAACTTGATATAATACACTTTTGAAAACAATGTATGTAAATTTAACCAAATAAAAATATTTTTATTCAAAATATATTTCTTACAAATCTATAATTGGACGTCTATCGGAAGATATTTATTTGATAACTTATAGTACAATCTTTCAATACTATGGTTACAATAAAGTATCATAACATCAAAAAAGTACTATACTTGTAATCTTTTTTCTTGACAGAAAAAAAAAAACATTACGTGTTAGTTTTTTTACAATGGAGCGTATTACACCAAACGAAATGACCGTATTCTTCAGAAAAATCTACTTCAGTCATCATAAGGTCTTTTATAGCTATAGAGGAGTGAGTCAGTCATAAATTCACATATATTTGTGAAAAAGTGTGTGTAGCTGTAGGAGGGGCAACGTATCTGTGTAACAGTCATGCGAATGTCCATGGGCATCGGTAGTCATCAAGGTAATTGCACGTTTGCCTCCTTATGCTAAAAAATAATCATCAGAGCTGAATCCGTCATCCACTCCCGACTTTAATCCGCTATGTTATGATTGATTATGAATTATTTACATGATTTACTGTTGATTTATTAATATATTATTACGTCTTACCGGTAGTAAATTTGGCGTCTCCATTTCCATGTACAGGCAAAATTGAAATCCGTCCATTACCCACATATTTAGAAACCATCGTGAACGATGGACAAACAAATTCGTAGTCTAATGATCCCTTGCTTGATCTGCAGAAGAGAATTTACCACTTTTAATTTTAGGTAACGACTTAGAAATCTTACGGTACATCTACGAAATCTCTGGTGATGCAAATGTCTGTGGGCGTCGTTGGAGATAGTGATCCTACTGCTCTAGTGCTCCGTGTGCTAACAAAATGTTACTTAATTTCAAGCAAAAATATTTTTACAAATAGAGACTATAAAAATATTCATGTTATCAATTAAAGAATCGCTTTATTTTATCTTTAATTGAACAACATGATTATTAAATTATTTATATTATTATATTAGTAATAGGATATAACCTTAGTTAAATTACAATCTATTTGTATATCCCTCTATGTTACCTAATAATGTTTGAAATGTACCTTACGCGCATTTCAAATATTATTAAGTAACATTGGATGATTGGAGTAATTGGTTCGTTGCCAATAACTAGCTATGCCCCACAGTTTTAACAACACAGTACATCTTCACGCTAGCTGCCTAATGTGATAGCCAGAGCTAAAATTATAAATTTACAAATTTGTATATAGGTGTGATTGTCATACTTCATACCAAAGTTACTAAGCGGATTTTACGCCATTTCGCTCAGTTAAAGATATCTGATATAGCTGTCTGGAAAAAAAATGTGGGGCAGAATTATATAAAAATGAGAAGATTGCTATTTACCTCAGGTACCCCGACTTATGCAAAATATATTCAACATAACATGCAACAGTGCAATAATTCTTACCTGACATTATTGACTACGCATTTTCTCAATCCTACAGCCGTTGCATTTTGGAAAGTTATTTCAATGTCCGATAATGAAACATTGACTTCATCAATAAAAAACGGATCGTAATTATTTTCAAATGTGCTTTTTTCTAAATCCGAGATAAATTTTTTCATGCATTCATTGTCTTCTGCTTTGCAAGGTACTGCACCTAAAATAGAAAGTAAAGTACAGAGATGCGCTAGTACATCCACAACTCGTAAGTAGATATACTAGGACACCCACGATTTGCCAGGGAAATGAGGCCCATGGATGTCATAGGTGGCAAGCCTACGGCCACTTCGGGCACATTCCAATCCCGGATAATGGAATGTGTGCTCAGAATAATCTGAGAAACATTTAATAATAGTTGCCCTACCTGGGGATCGAGAACCCAGGACCCCACGTGACTAACGGTCTTAACAGGCGATACCCTTGCCGTTACACCACAGAGGTGTTTATTCACAAAATAGAAATCAGTAAATATTTAATACCATAATTTCAGGCCGCAGCAGGTTTCCTAATCACGACAGACACGGAGTTTACAATTTGGTAATATTAAAGTAATATGTAGTTGATTGAATGTATTGCCACTTCTTGATGGGAACTCATGTTAATACTTGATTAAATAAATGAACTGTATATATTATTTTTACAATAATTTAATTAAATTTAATGTAATGTTCGTAATTTTAAATTTGGTTAAATAATTGTGGAAATAGTTTTTTTTTATATAAAGTGTAAAAGTAAAGAGACATTTAAAGTGTTATTGTAAGAGTTAATATAAGTTGGCCGTGCTATATTGTAGCGGGGAGAGGGTTTCTAATATTACTACATGTGCAAAGTAACAATTAATAATAATTTTGTGAGTTTCCGGATGCCCAGCACATCTGCAACAATTATTTGCAAATGTCTATGGGTACCGATACCTTATAATTCTTTCCTTTTCTTGTTTATTTTCAAATTGTATGTATTAAACGTGGACGGACGGAACATGCAAGCAAACTAATTATCTTATTATTTTACTCCATGTTCACTATCAAACTACGCCTGTAAATTGTCATGGCATTCCATATCATGCTATATGCTATTTCACATAATAAATACATAATACCAATGTCAAGCCCGTCTCAATTTCCAGAAAAAGAACTTTTAACTTAAGGTTAAATCTAGACTGGCCTGTCTGCGAGAGACAAATACGCATACACACAGACACACATAAACACAGTGAAAACGGGTCAAGATGTTTACTCTATCTATATATCGAAGCTTCTCAAGTTTTTTTATACTGAAATTATTCGTTACTTTAAAGTATCTGCAAATTGTAAAAAGAGGAGATATCCTGCTCTATTCTGTATAGGATATCTCCTATTTCAATATAAATAATATAGTCTATTCTTTAAAAATAACTTTATTTATCCTATTATAGGCTTGTATAAGAGTAAATAAAATGGTTTTAAATGAAAGTAATAATGTACTTACTGGTGGCATGGAAGTGTACATACATAACAAATATTAAAAGAAATAAGCGAACGAGTATCATTTTTCTCGGGTTCTCTTCACTCTTCAGTAATGAAACTGCAAACTCACAAGTGCTTTATATATTTCTACTTACTAAGGAAATAAATCTCCAATTTTAAATCATGAATATACAATGTAACTGTTAAATTTATCTTCATGTATGTTGCCCATTATCAGCAATGGACCGTAAGGGCTGATAATAATGACGTGAGTTTAAAAATTATATGTTCCTTGATCACCATTGCATCGCAATAATTATATATTATAACAATATATAATATAACAATCAATGTTTACAAAATAATATATATTCTTCATTGTTCGCCTGTTTCATTGCAGAAACTCTTAGACTTATTTTAATGAAACTCACATCGGACTCTGAACGACATAATACAGATGCAGAATTTATTACTAGTCGGTGTTTGTACAATAGTATATTTCAAAGTTAACAACCTACTCCAGAATTATATTGGAAATTAATCATCAGTTCTTCGATGATCGAAAATGCACTATTGATGAATGAATGTCCTTACCTGCTTGATTCCAAATGCAAACCGAACACTCGTCTCAGACACCTAATACGTTATGAGTTTGATGAACCTTCAAAACTGCTTAAATAAACACTAACGAATTAATGAGTAAAGATAATTATAATATTATTTAAACGGATTTAAGTGAAAAAATATTACGCATTATTGGACGGATTGGATGATTCATTTTTCGTCCTCACTACCTACCTACAGCTAAACACGGCACCGGTGAAAAAAATGTGTAATATATAATATGAGGGTGGATCGAAGAGCATTCGACCTAACCAAGAAATGAACACATACTAAATCAGTTATATTTTTATTTTTCTACATAATCACCATCAAGTTCGATGCAAAAAAATCTTCTTCCTTAAAAGTCAAAGTATGCGTTTATAGAAAATCTTTGATATTTCTTCCCAAGTGTTTTTTAGGTTAGAGAACAAATCTGACGGTGCCAGGTCAGGTGAATAATGTGGATGCAGCAATAGTTCAAAGCCACAATTGTGGATTTCAGTAATTGATTTTTGTCACAGACGTGTGAACACCCGTGTTCCTGATGCGTTATCTTGATGAAACAGGATTATTGTTCTGAGCAACCTGGACGCTTTTCTTTTATTTCCTCTCATAAGCGGCTTAGTGATAATCAGAGTTTAAAGTCTGACCCCCTTTAAGATAATCAATCTTTATCACTCCCTTCGAATGCCAGAATATTGAAGCTTATTTGCCGACAAAATCGTCTCCTAAAGTGATGACCATATCATCATCAATGGCTTTCGTTGATAGCCCCTCCTTATGGAGGGTACTTAATGACGGTACGCTGCTCGATCCGCTCCATTTGTAGAAACTATGTCCGATTGCTTTGTTTATAAAAATATAATATCACAGCTCATTATCGCAAACGTTTCGAACTTCACACAATTAAATGGTCTGAATTAAATAATTTGGCTAGATTAGATTTTTAGAGCTTAATGAATCTGTGTTAGGCCGAGTACTTTTTAATCTACCTAGTATCGTTCGAATATTTCGAACCCTGATTTTTATTATACGGATAGTTCAAGTGCCATCATTTGATAAACGTAATTACCAAATAAGATGTCTAAGAGTAATACCAATACGGCATTAAAAAGCAGATATTTTCTAAATCTTATTGAAAATTTTGTGTATATATTACTATATACTCAATAAACTTATACTTTTTTTATTAATTACTTACGGAAGACTTAAATATATTTTTGTGATTACAGAGATTAAATATAGTCATAGATGTAATGTTCTGTTTTTGATAAACAATCTAACATAATAACCATAGTTAAATATTATAAAAAAAATCTTCACGCCTATTATCCCCGAAGAGGTAGGCAGAGGTGTGTTAGTACATCCACATACTGGTACATACCACATATTATGAGCTCATATATTTTCCAAAATTTTATTATAAAATGAGAACAATTTCACTTCCATTTCATAAAATTCAATTGATGCAAAGTAAATAACTTTAAAAAGAAGATGTCTAAACTGTGACGCGACCCATAAGCGGAACCCAGCTTGGGATCCACGACAGTCACCCATTTCTTGACTTTTCCAAAATGAGGATCGTTAACATTTATGCCGGGCATCCTAAAAAGTACTTAAGTCATGTATTTATAAAATGTTATAAACTGTAAAAAAAAATTGTTACAAAATTATAACTATTTCATCCATTCTTATCAAGGAAGCCGTCAAGTTATAACTGCAAACGGCCTACAGGACGTTTTCTTAAACCGGTACTTATTTTTGCTTTAACAACAATTTTGCTTATCAACGGCGTGAAAGTGATTTTTTACGTTTACAACCTTCACGTTAGCTGTACCTAAAAATTTCTAATGTAAGTTAGGTTTGGGCTCCTTGCGGGCTATATAATTTTAACCTTCACTAACATAAGCTTTCTTGCTAGTTGCTAGCAATTTCATTGGAGTTTAAATTTGTATTTGTTTGACCGTGCGACTATTCTATATTTTTATAAAACCTTCTTTAGGTGGTTTGATTCCAATATTGAGTACAGATCTCAGACTGTGCGCTACAATATGATAAATGGCTTCTGCTCAGCTTGGTGTACTCGGACCGCACTTATTTAACATATTTATAAATGACATGAAAACTTGCTTAAAACATTCATGATTTCTTATATACGCAGATAGCATAAAGAAATACGGAATTATCGAAAATTTGAATGACTGTCACATGCTGCAAGAAGATCTTTATAGGCTCGAAGATTATTGTCATTATAACAAACAAGACCTTAACGTATTTGGAATCCCCAATGAAACATTCATGTCAACAGGCTTGAATCAGTTCAAAAAACGATTTGTAAAATACTTACAATATAAATGCAAAACACATGATCCTTGTTATATCACTGTGATCCTCTCTCTGAAAAACGCCATATTGCCGATAAAACTAGACTTCTCAAAACTGCTCAGAACACAATTGATTCTCTACTTCGGTTATATAAAATATATTCTCTGGGTCTCGCCTAGGTCTGTAGGAACTCGAAAACTCTTGTATAGTCCACTTAGCGGTACAAATTATATAAAAGCTCATTCTAAAAAAAATATAAATTGAGTGATCTTCCAGATTAGGTTTTGACATATTTAACACACCAACCTACGCACGAAAAAGATTTTTAGCAAAGCACCAATTTGGCACGACTACGTGAATTATAAGTCAGTTATGATTAAACTTCAATTTAAATTAATGGTAATAATCAATAAATTGTATATTGTACTAAATGAGTATTATTATTAATGCATACAATTATTAATTTGCTAGCATTGTTCAAGCTTTAGTGTTAACCTAGCAATCGGAAGTGAAAACGTATAAATAATGTCCTATTTCTTAAATAGCTTTAACTTAAGTGTTGTACCACTGTTTGTTTTTCAACTAAAATAAAATAAAATAAAACATAACTAAGAATATTTCTGTGTATTCGACAATCGACGACATTGTTTTTGTTATGTCAAATAACGCCGCGAGTGCTAAAATTGGGAACTAAAATGTGTCAAAAAGTCGGATAATGATCCACTTTAAATCAATTTATTGAATTATGTATAACACCGAACTTATCTGGCGGAATTTCACTCAGCTGATCAATGTGGGCGATGTAACATTTTCTATAACGGTAGAAATCAGTAAAAAAATTTCGATATTGTAACCAAAGTTGTGCAAAAAACATGAAACTAAATTCTTATATTGTAACTACATAAATTATTCACAACTAGCAATCCCGACAGACGTAGTTCTATCACACGTTGAGTCTGTTTTCTAGGTAAAGTGTAATGTCTACGGGGCAAAATTAAAATTTATAAAATTTGTATTTTCGTAATTCAATTCTTTTTCGCCATATTTTGTAAAATATCCGTGCGAAGCCGGAACAGACGGCTCGTTTATCATTTATTGTTCGTCCAAAATTACAACAAGTGAATTTACAGATGTAAATAATTCGCGTACGATTAAAAGTTTGCCCGATTTGTTTACGAGTGCACCTTTAGACCAAAATTTGCCAAGTTCGTGCAAACTCCACTCACACTGCACAACTTTCTTCAGACCCATGCAATGAAACACGAAGTTTAACGCTTGCATAGAATAACGTTACGCCTTAATAGTGTCAAGCACTTGCTAGAGATTCCGTACTCCGCCTCCAATTTTGTAACCGGAGGTTTATTATACCTTTTTTATACATAGTACTGGGATACAAATGGGTAATTAAAGATTTTTGACGACTACCAACGCCCATAGGCATCCACACTATTGTCATGCAGATGCGTTGCTTTCCTTTTCTCCTCCTCTACAATCTCGTTGTATCTCCTACCGACATCGACATAACATATCACGATTACGTTTTAAAAATGGATTAGCGTTGTAAATATACTTTTTGCACCGAATACTTTATACAACGAATACTATTAAATGACCAGTAAAAATGAAGGTACAAATTTATATTGCGTACATGCAACAAAAATATATATTTTTTTTAACAGGATAAATAAATGATTGATAAAAACCATTTATTACACCAGCCGTGGTTGTCCACGGCTGGTGTAACAAACATAAAAGTCTGAAACGATTTTTCATAAAGTTAAAAACAACGTAGTTATTGTTATTGCGCTTGTAAAATATTTGTACACTAACCAAATAGTAAAGAAACAGAAGAAGGGCTTCTAAGGAGCGCATAAAACTGCTACATAGTCTTGTACGGTCGCCACATGCAGTTAAAATAGATACGAAACGTTTATATATTTATTTGCTGACCCGGCAAACTTTGCTATGCCACATATATTATTTCTAGTGTAGACAAAAATTAAAGAAATTATTGTAAGTTTGTAAGTGGTACATGCGTGAAATTGACATGGAGCGAACGATGAGAGAATATTAAAAATAACAAACGCCAAACATTATTTATATGTAAAAAATTGGCCTCTGGTTTATGAATGTGGAATTCTATTGTTGATCATTCGCAATAGCATTTCGAACTATTTCTGTTGCTCCGAACGGTGTCATTTGTAACCATGAATTGAATGTTCAAATTGACTTCACGAACACGTTATGATATGGATCTGTGCAGATAAGTAAACTGTTCAATGATTAATGCAGTGGTCCAACTTCATATAGTTGCACTTTTCCTGATGTGCACCATATCCCAGCTGGCTCATTATTTGAATTTGATAGCATGATAATGCAGGCATTCTTCGCCCGCAGCACCTTTGAATGAGTATAATATTTCGTTTTTTTTTTTTGGAGGGACCTACTACTGAATGGCGACGCTTGTTCAGCCTTAACATTTCGAATGACTACGAAAGACTTTTGTGTCTTCAGGTTTAGGGAGACGATAGGGGGACGGGCCCCCTCTTTTGCCGCAGAGGGGAAAATACAAACCGGAATTTAATTGTGGGCGTTACCCTATGGTGATTATTATTGGGACCGAAAAGGGGGAAACGGTCCCCCACACTAGTGGGACGGCGCGCGCGCGATGCCGTTTAAGTTGCGGATTCGTGGATAAGGATAATTGAGCTCGTTTAATGTTTGGCTTATCTAAGGAGGCCGGCCTCTTCACCCCCCCCCCCCTGATGGGAGGGATTGATTTGCGCTACAAATCGATAAAAGCCGTGTACTTGATTTATTTATTATTATTAGAGCTCTCTACAGTCGCATTATTTTATTTCTACAAATCTAAGCTCTCATCTTATGGACTCAAACCCGGGCTCGTTTCCGTAAGCGGTGTGTGAGTTTGACACTCTGTCAGTCATATGTGTTATAACTGTGTCACTATATGTAAGGTTTCATGGCTCGACCGGAAAGAGCGGTGTATATGATATTGTTTCCTGGAGGAAAAATGCATTTACGCACCATCCAGCTGACCCAAGGGGGCCTGGAGTGGGTGTCGGGCTCAGGTCGTGTAGCGATAGCTACTATCGACTAAAAACTGCTATCCGTAAGTTGGCCCTATTGGAATTTTACTGCGGATGCGTGTATGGGTGTTTTTGCTTGTGTGCAAGGGCTGACTTAGCAACTGCTATGGCTATCGCGTCGTCTGCGTCGTGCAGTACGTGCTTCGGCCGACGGTAACGGGAGTCGGTTATTAACGTCGGGTCGTATTCTGACGTTTGAATGATTAATTTGTTTTTATGATTAAGAGCACGGTCAAAGAACTTTTGAGACAGCTCTTTGAAGTGTCCTTTTATCGATGTTAAATGAAAGTCACAATGTAGGTTGATGTTACAAATGTACCACGGGCATCCAGTGGACATGCGCAAGAATCTATTCTGCGTTTTCTGCAAACGTTCTATTTAGGTCGGGGCAATGCGCGAGAATGCTGCACTGCAGTACGACATGATCGGTTGTTTACATGTAGTGTACAAAGTGAGCTTATGCATGTTCGCCATTTTGCTCTTTTTGTTAATGAGAGGATATAGTTTGAAAAGGACATGCCGTGCCTTTTTCAGAACGTTGGCTATGTGATTCTTGAAGCTCCTATCGAGCGTAACGCCTAGATATTTTACCGTCTCTGCTCTAGTTACCTCGCTACCGTAGAGCATGATGGCGGGCATGTTTCCTCGTTTGTAGAAGAAGGGAGAAGAGTATGTACTTACTCCTTTCCGCGTTTACCTCTATTCTTCATTTTAAGAACCATTCACCGAATGGCTCCGAATTTGGGGGGGTACCACGTGTTCAGAGTGGTGTCATCCACGAACATCGCTAGCTGGACGCTGGGGTGTCGTGGTATAATATTTAGTATCGGTCTCATTCTGGAATGCTAGACGCAGGAATGACCGAAATGTAAATGCTCAACGTATCTGTTGGCGCTGTTGACCACTGGTTATTATATAAATATGAATAGGGTGGTAAAATCGAAACAACTAATGAAGCGATAGGCTAAGAGAGATCAGGAAAGAAATTTGATTGATAATGGTTTTTTCTTACAATTGGGCAAGATTTTGACAAACAAAATGACTGTATTTATGCTCAAAGCTATAAATCTACCCAATTAGTCGACAGAGTCTATCGTGGTCATTATCTGACTTCAGTGATGATTCAGTGCAGGTAAAGATGCTATTCTTGAGAAGATATCTAGGCACCTTATCAACACCATGGTCAATAACCAAGTATGGACCTCCCAGCAAGACTCGGGACCAGATAATAAAGCTCGTTCCACCCAATCTTGGTTAAAGCAAATGTTCCGGACTTGATCTTGAGCTGAAGACTAACCTTCATCTATTCCCGATATTAATCCGTGGATTATGATTTATGGTCAGTTTTGGAGAGAACATTTCGCTCTAGGCGGCATGATAATTTGGAGTCCCCAAAACAATTCATGCTATTGGTAATGAAGAACTCTCCATTGGATAGATTGCGGGATTCTATTGATAACAGGTACGCGACACCGAAGGTAGTAGTGCCGACCCAATTCCGCTTCAATGCAGCAAGGCACGGCAATATGAAATACTGGACAGTTCATCAAATGATAGTTCATTTGCATACTATTTATTATATTTGATGAAGAAACACAGCTCAAGAGCATACCCGGTATTTTAAGTCGTTATAACTTAGCAGTGTCACTTCTTTACAAAATGAGATATGGGGTGATTTTGAAGATATAAGGTAGGTGCATTATAAAATTTAATTCATACATTTAATAATCTTATAAGTAACTTAGCTTAAACTATAATATGACATCTTCAAAGGGTTTTAGCTGAGCTAAGAAGCATAATTATGTTAAAATTTAACAACATATTCAAGAGAACGAACTGCAGAAAATCTGTCATATTCATAAAGTTTTGGTGCATATCTAGCAGAACCAAGCACTGTGCTTCTGCACAATGCATATATAACTTTGAAAGTTGTCAAGAAATAATGTGCACGTAATCAATCTAACATATTATCCTACCACGTACTGTATTATTTCATAGTGTAGTGGTAAACATGTACGACCACAGACGTGAGGTCCCGGGTTTAAATCCGGGGTCAGACCTAGCAATAAGTGTTATTCAGATTTTTTATTTCTCTCTCAGTAACTCAGGAAATTGGCGTGAGAACACTTTGGCGTCTCAGAGAACACGTTTGGGGGACGGGAGTTTGTATGAGGATGGAATCTATCAGGCGTACGTAAAAATCCATCTGGCATACTAACGAGATAAGAAATTTTCATATTGATAGTCTTTACTTTGAAACTAATCTCAAAGCTCAAGCTGAGTATATCGTAAGTTTACAATGTCGGCAACTTAGCAAAAATGTACAAATACATTCTTTATTCAAAATAGTTAAACAGTACATTTAGATAATTTTTCTTAGTTCTTATTTTTAGTCACTTGCCTATCTTTTACAAATTATTTACGCTCAGTATAAGCCATTGAGTGCTGGCGTAATGCTCAAGTTGTGGAAACAGTCTTTTATCTACTCACAAGTGAGGAGACATACATTATATCGTAAGTTTTAGGCCAATATCGAAACTTTGTGTCATAGCCAAGCTATTTAAAAAATTGATCACAGCAATATACGAGCATGAATTTTAGGGCATATAATTATTCATCTACAACACAGATTTATTAAAAGTAGACCTACCGAATGAAATCTATGTGTAATTATACTATGGATATCTACAGACATGGATGCTGGTTTTCAGGTGGATGTCGTGTGTATTGATTAATCTAAGGCATTTGATACGATTTGTCATAATTTATTGTAAATTAGAGGTTGTCGGCCTACATCTGTTATATTGGCTGAAATCTTACTTGGAGTGCAGATACCAAGCGGTTACAGTCATAATGTAGTCTCAAAGATATCTATGAATACGGCAACGATAATTTATTATACCTGAATATAAATAAAAATGTAGCATCATGTCTTTTTCTGTGTCAAATTCTCTAAAATTATATAACTAAAAATTAAGTGATCAAATATTAAATATAGTGGCCGTGATGAGGGACTTGAGTGTCCACATTAATTGTAAATTTACTTTTAACTAACATATCATAATATTCGGACATAAGATATTATGACACTAGGCAAAGACTTTAGGAATCATTTTACACATTCTTGTTTAATTTTTTTGTGCCATCAACCTTGGAATACGTGTCCACTGTCTGGAACCCTATTAAAGAAAGTATATTATAAATATCGTGTTTGCACTTATTTTTTTTTTAAACGTATCAAGTTTAAGTGTCCTTCATCTGGTAGTAGTTTACCTTCTTTGACGCTGCTCCGTTTTTTATTGTTTTCTGTGAGACATGGAACAAACGAACAGGTGGATAGTGACTACCGCCACCCATAGGCATTTGCAAGACTAGGCGTCTTGCAGGTGCGTTGCTGGCCTTTAAAGAATGGGTATGCTCTTTTCTTGAAGAACTCTAAGTCGTATCGGATCGGAAATATCGAGGAAGGCAGCTGGTTCCACGGTACAGTTACACGCGATAAAAAGTAGCGTTTAAACCAACGTAAAAAACACAGTAAAATATGCACAGTACACCGACATCTATCCCTAGGACCAAAGAATCCAGCTGTCCGGAAATAACTTGGTCGTCAACGATTAGAGTCGCTCACGTTGTATGCGGTCAAACGAAACGAGCAGTGCTCCATGTGCGGCCGGAACTGTACCAGGTGCAACTTCACAAGACGCAGTATTTCAATGCAGCACGTGAGCTGGATTGAAGCACTGCTTCTCCGTATTCAGCACGCCCAGCATTTTTGAGGCTAATTTAGCTTTCGTTTACAAATGGCCCCGGAACTGAGCGTTCCTTGATATGTCGACACCAAGTATTCCGATACTAGCTGAAGCCGACAGGTAGGTATTTCGTAAATGAGGAGATGCGACAAATAGTGACTTTTAGGGGCAAATGCGCAAACTTATGTATTATGGGGGTCAAATCGGACTAAGTTTAGTCAGCCCCAATCCCTAACTTTGGATAACAAACCTACGACTTCGGACTCAAGCTTGTTCTGATACTCGTAGACGTGTTGGCGATAAATATTGTCACAGCTATTGTAATAGGCATCCCCAGTGCTAAGATCTGGGTGACAATGAAAGCAACTACGCTAGAGCTTGCCTAAAACACTCCACGAAATGGACCAGAATGCACGAGTTCCTGAAGGAAGGCGAAGCCAATTTTGCTTCGGCAATTTTACTTAAGTGCTCTAACTTTGATTTGGCAATATTTTTTTTTAGTACCTAGTAGCGGACGCATACTCCTTCTTTTGTGTTCTAGTATTTTCGTCCTGTATACTCTCCGCTGCTGCGTACGCTAGATAATCCTCCAGTTGATGACGAAGTGCCAACTTACAGTAGCATCGAAACCAAGGTTACGACTTGCCCCCAATCGCCAGACGCGACGACAGCTTACTAAATCCAGCCGTGGTCTACGCCTAATCGGAGCTGTACTCCATATCAGGCAGTGATCCAACGAGCCCAAAACATTATAGTTGACGGAAACCAGGTAGCTGTCCGGATGGGAGGTCAAAAGAAGTCGTAACAGGGAGGGAACATGGTATTTCACGTCTGGGATCCGCGTGGGCAATGACACCAATTGTGTCAAACCATATGCCAAAGCAAAGTCATGAAAAGACCATCCCGCGTGGTCGGTAGTGCGTGAAAAGAGCCAGTTGGCGTGATGGATGTTATAATTACCAAATATCCCGATCTCTGCGGTTGGAATTTGTTTCAACATAAATCTGTAGCCGTTTCTACGTGCTCAAAATTTTAAAGGATGGATAGGTCCTTGTCTTTAAGGTTCAAGAGGCGACGATAGCAGACATCTTCTCCGAACAAGAATACACTCTCCAGCTTGGGGTATAAATAATTGTTCTAGTCTATGCACTGGGTAGGTAAGGTAAGACGAATGGTAACGAGTGGTATTTTATAGTAACGATTATAAGCCTAACCTCTTCATTGAGATATGATTTTCTTTTGTTTCATCCTTCTTGTTATTTTTTGTTTACATATTCATGTATGTATTACTATTAGTATTATCATTGGTGGAAACTTTGCTAATTTGTGTGTCACTAAAATTTAAATTTTAAGCTACTTTGTACAAATACTTTTTCTTGAATAAGTAAACAAAAATAAAAAGAATAATATAAATTGTATTTACTAGGTGGATCTAAAAGTTCGTGGCCTAACCTACATGGAGCTATGACATTTTTTTAAAATCTACCGTCACTTGTTAGTATGTGTCATATTGATTTATTGTGCGCAGTTTCATTCCGATACTGCACAATATAAATTTTCTGTGATTATTTGTCTGAAGCAATCTGACGCAATTTTCAATAATGGAGAAAATTGAATACCGTGCAGTCATTAAGTACCTCAATAAAAAAGACCTATCACCAAAAGACATCCATCAAGATAAGGAGAGTACTTTGGGGGAGTCTGTTCCATCGTATTCCAGTGTCAAGAAGTGGGTAGCTGAGTTCAAGCGCGGTCGTGAGAGCATTAAAGATGATCCTAGGAGTGGAAGACCTACATCCTCTACCACGAAAGAAAACATCGATAAAATTTGTGATCTCGTACTGGGTGACCGACGTTTGACCATTGATAAGATAGCTGAGATAACAACCATTAGTCATGGCCGGGTGCAACACATAATAACGGAAGAGTCGGGGTTCCTTAAGGTTTCAGCTCGCTGGGTCCCGAGGTTGCTTTCAGCTGAACAAAAACGAGTTCGATGCACAATTTCGCGAGGCTGTTTGGAACTTTTTGAGACTGATCCCGAGAACTTTTTGTTTAGATTTCTTATCATAGATGAAAGCTGAGTTCCCCACTATACTCCTGAAACAAAGCAACAATCCAAACAGTGGAAATGATCAGACTCTGTTACACCGAAAAAGACTAAGATCGTTTTGTCGACTAACAAAGTCATGGCTTCTGTTTTTTGGGATGCGAAGGGCATTATTTTTGTAGATTATTTACCGAAAGGTCAAACTATAAATTCTTGTTATTATTGTAACCTTTTACGAAGACTCCGGGAAGAAATAAGAGAAGAAAGGCCGGGAATGTTGTGTAAGAAATTCTTGTTTCATCAAGACAATGCACGTGTTCACACTTCGGTTGAAAGCATGTCTGTAATCCATGATTGTAGCTACGCATTGCTGCCCCACCCACCTTGTTCGCCGGATTTAGCCCCCTCGGATTATCATTTATTTCCAAATTTAAAAAACATTTGGGTGCCTCGAAATTTTCGACCAAAGATGAGGTGATAGTAGTAACGCAAACGATTATTTCACCGACCTTCCGGAAACTTTTTTTTCGCGGGGATAAACAAGTTGCAGGTCTGGTGGAAGAAGTGTGTCGAACTAGATGGAGACTGTGTCGAAAAATAAAAATAAATTTAGATCCACTTTTCTTTCATTTTCTTGGTCGGGCTTAGAACTTTTAGATCCACCCTCGTAACAAGTAATATTAAGATGGGTAAAGTCTGAAGCACGTTTCATGGATTGGAGCCTAAATTCTCTCAGGTCGTGTAGGATTACCAGCTCATAGAAATAGGGCAAAGAAGCAATGGAAAGTGCACTTGTATCAGACACACAAGTGTCTGAATTGTGAATTGAAATTGAAAGATTGTGAATTGAAAATATTGCGAAATACATTTGTATTCATTGCACCAATTTTCAATTCACAATCTTTCAATTTCTATTCAAAATTCAGACACTTGTGTGTCTAATTGCAAAGAACTTAAGTTCTGTATGAAATTCAGGATCTTATATTAGCAAGTTGGTTAACTTGCTAAATTAATTATTTTATTCTTGCAATATTTACAAAATTCTCACATAAACTAATTTTCTAGCCATAAATGTGTGAAATACCCTCATATGTATGTATAAAATATTTTAAAATGATGTAGAGTTTATAAAGCAGCAGCCTTGAAAAGTGCGTTACAAATGTTAACTAAAAATAAGAAAGGCACGATGGATATAGTTACTCACATAGTTCTTTTTGACCATGGAATAAGTTCGTTATATCAAATTGTATTGGGTCGACACCCATGAACATCGACATAATTACTATGACGACGCATTGCCCACCTTTTCCCCCGCGTCACAAATCGCACGAAACAAGACACTGAAGATGTCACTTTAAGGCGGTATTATGTGAGCGAAAGGTACCTCCCCGGTCGTGCTGGCCCTCCTCTGCAGGGGATATAATGTAATGCTTAACACTACCTCCTTCTATATGGCATAATACCATGCTCTCTTCCTAAAAGTTTTAAAATATAAGTGTAGTGTGTGTTATTACAGAATAAGCTACATTGTGGCAATCATGTCAAATCATTTTGTAAAGAATGTACAATCGTAGTACATAGATCTTATTCATCGTACTCTATGTTATCTCGGTAGTGTCCTTGCAATTTATACCTAATATTACATTGAGGAAGAGAGGAGGGAAGCAGGAGACAAGGGCGGATCCTAATCTACAGAACTAAATAATATATATATTACTATCACGGTAAATATAGGCGGCCTCGCATGCGTCCATCGGTCTTTATTTACCATAAACTAATATTTTTCACTTCAATTTTAGTTTATGGTAAATAAACACTTTTTGTTCAATCATTGTAAAGGGAAATAATTTATAGGATCGGATTAGAATTACCGAAAATTGTTCGCTACAAATGAACGAATATTTAAAATTAATCTCTTTTTAAAAATTGTATAGAGAAGAAAAAAATACCTTATATTTTTAGTTACACATTTACTAAATCCCGAGCCAGTAACGTTTTTTAAAAGTAGTTGCATATTTTCCCAAGATGCATCGATTATGTCAGTAGTTGATGGGTCTATTGGCGCTATTCCAATCTCAGGAACACCAACAAATGTTGTTTCAATTATAGCAATAGCTGCATTTTTCATGCAATCTATGTCTTCAATTTTGCAAGGTGCAGCATCTAAATAAAAACAACTATAATGATTTCTTAGGTTTACGCGAATGTTGCACATTATAATAAAACTACTTTAACGGATATTCTCGCGGTTTAACTTAACAAACCGCGTTCGTATAATACTTAATAAGCCGCGATAAAATGCGTTAAAGTAATTATATTATAAAAAAAAACTATATTGAAATTATTTTTATAAAAATGTAAATTATTTTAGAGCCTTAATATTTGAGACTAACCATCTGTAATGTTTAATCATGTAGAAATACATGATTAATCATTGTGCATCATGTGAGAGAGAAATGATTTTATAAATCAGAAATCAGAGCCTTTTACGACTACCGACGCATATTAACATCCACATGGCTACTATGCCGACGCATTGCGCTCCTTTCCTCCCCCTCACCAATGGGTTACCGGCTACTCACATACTCCACGAAACGCTACGCCCCAGATGTCACTTTAAAGCGGTATCATGTGAGCGAGAGGTACCCCCTCCCCGATGATAGGTACCCGTAGTATGCGCATTTTACCTTTTTTTTACTAACGGAGATATTATATTTTATAAAAACAAATTAAGTCCTAAGTTAATTTTAATAAGCATTAGGGCATTTAACATATTTACTACAAAAATATTTTAAGAGTAATAAAATTCAAGTAAAAGGTTATTTTATTTACTAAGAATTTGTAAATTTTATTATTTTCCTTTAAAAAAAAGCGCTTATCAAAATCGCACCTGCTTGAATATCAGCTTAAGCTATATTTTATAAGCCCGCCGCGTGGGTGAGGCGTATCAGATATCCCTGAGCTGCTGCAGCGAGGGTCAAAATATCAAATGTCCCCAGCCCCGTGACAGGTATGAGTCAAATAAATATTGTTTTATTAAAACCTTACAATGATACTGTACAATTCTTTACGGCGTGGTCAGGTGTGGTTTCACTCGCGTTATTATTAATGCAAATTTTAAACGCTTCGGATTTGATAGATTACATTACTGAGCGAGTGCGGACATGTTACTTTATATATAAAGACTAGCTGACAATAAATACTTTGTAAAACTAGCCCAGCTCGAAAATAGAAATGATCTATCAAAACTTCGTCTTCCAAACTTGGCCTCTACTCTGGAAACTTTGGCTGTGCGCATTGATTTTCAAAAATACCAAGTCAACTTCTCAAAACCGTCCGTATTAAAGTTGTGCAAAATATTATAATATTGTGCACTTTGTAAAAATAACTTGCATTCATGCGCATAAGTTTGTCTTTGTAAAATAATATGTTTATCTGTTCTATGGAATTCTAAAGCGGAATAAGTAGTTTGTTTGTTTGCATTGAATAGACTTCGAAACTACGGGTGATTCAAAAAAAATTTTTTAACATAAGAAATATATATATATATATATATATAACTACTATATATATAAACTAATTTTATATTGCCAATAGATGGGATCATCAATTGACAAGGTCGTATATAAAAACATCCATAGCACGGATACAAGACACATCTTTCGGGATAAGGACAGGATGAAGAGGTAGAAAACACCATGATACACCAACTTATATTAAAATTAATTTCGTTACAGAGATCAGAAGGCAGATGTTCTGTGTAAAAATTGGCTTCCGCGTCAAGTACTCTATATTAGGTAGCCGGTCCTTACATCGTCTGACATAAAAACGGGATAAGGATAGGATGAAGTGGTAGAAAACACCATGATACACCAACTTATATTAAAATTAATTTATACTCTTAATGTATAGAATGTGTTGAGTGTAAACTATTAATATTATTGTGACTCAATATTCCTAATTAGGTTATGGACGTACTTTGTTGTTGTTACTACTAATCCTAGATTATAAGTGTGACTAACCTCTATACAGTTCTTTGTTATCTGCTATTAAAAGATTATTTCTTTGTACATAAATATTATAGATTTTGCGTATAGCGAAGAGGGAAACGGAACATTCTAATGACTTCCTTCGCCAAAATCACGGCTGATGATTATGCAGATACGTTGCCCTCCGTTACCCCTACCCCTAATGTGCCAACCGATACACATATACCTCATTTTTTTATTGTCAAGGGGGATGAACGTGAATTCAGAGCCTTTCAAAGTCTATTGACGCCTATGAATGAGCATAATAATTCCGGTGCGTTGCCCTAATTTTCACCTCCCACCCTAATTGGTCACCGGCTACTCGTGAACCGCACGGAACGCGAAACTGTTGCTGTCACTTCACGGTGGTATCGAGTGAGCGAGAGGTACCTCTCCGGTAGTGCCGGCCAGATTCCGTTGCATAGGAGGATGTAGTGTCATGCACCATAGATGGTACCACCTTCTCCTAAGCAGCACTACCACTTACAAAATTCTTGAAACTATTTATAAAGTAATAACTTACTGGATGCGAGGCGGAAAGGATGCTAACGCAGCTACATGATAATAATACGAATGTATTTTGGCGTTGGTACGCATCAAAACTGTTTTCCCGTTAGCCCCCACATGTTATAAAAAATCTCTTTTACTCAGATGAATGCCAAGGCCGCCGACTCCCTATGATTCCCTGTGCATACTCTCTGGACAATCTGTAGCATAGAGACTATCTCAGCTTGAACTCAGCTTGAACCAACACGTCATCTTCTCAAACGTTTACCAAAATCTTATCAACACACATAAAATCTTGATTAGTTCCATGAAACTGTTCCTTAAACCAGAGAATAAATATAACATTGTTCATTTAAAGCTTAAACAAATTATTGTACAATATACACTTGTAACTTGTTACTGCCTACAGTATAGCAAAGATAACTTAAAATGTCGTCCCAAAATGTCTTTGTATTCTGGTAAGCTAATGAGACATATGCGTAAAGTGACCGTAGTGTTGAGGATGTAAAGTTTGCGTACTGTCAGTACACCACTGTCTTTATTGAAAATATATGCCACTATAGAGAGCCCTTTTACTACTGCTTATTGGGTTCTTTCGATACAGGTGAGACTAGTTCTTGATGTACCGCCCCAAACTCGGATGCAATAAGGTAATTAAAGATTGACGCAATAAATAAAAACATTGATAATGTGGCCACAGGTGTGAAAAAAAATGTCAAAGTTAATCATAATGTAGCTCCTGAATCTATTTACAAATAGCAGTCCCGACTGACGCTGTTCTGTCATGAATTGATTTGGTTTTCATGGTAACGTGTAACGTTTGCGAGACCGAACTTAAAATTTATAATCTTTGTATTGATTTAATTATTAAATAAATTAATTTTTGAGACATTCTGTAAAATATCCGTGCAAACCCGGAAGGAGTGCTAGTTTATTAGATTTGCTAAAGACTAAATAAAAAAGAAGTAAAAAAAAGGAAAGCAGAGGTGTGCCAGTACATCCATAACTCGTAAGTAGATGTACTAGAACACCCACGATTAGATTATGATGATAGGTGGCGAGCCTATGGCCAGTTTGGGCACATTCCTATCCCGGACAATGTAATGCATGCTCAGAATAATCTGAGAAACATTTAATAACAGTTGCCCGACCTGGGATCGAACCCAGGACCCCACGTGGCTAACGGTCTTAACAGACGACCCCTACACCGTTACGTCCCGTATACGTTGTTCTGTGATAAATTGAATTTATTATCCTGGCAATGTGTAATGTTATACATGACGATAATGCGGATGTCTATGGAGGTTGGTAGTCATCGAAAGGCTCCGAATGTACGTCTGCCCCCCCCCACAATTCTTTTAAAAAACCATTGTTATCGACACGTGACAGACGCCGATTCGAACGCAGTGTTAGTGAGACGATGGTTGGAGGAAAAGGGATAAGGGGATCCGGGCCAGGAGGTTTTTAGCCTCTGGAGGAGCGGCGGGCCGTAGCCTTTCGGGAAAGTGGCAATAGGGTTGATATTTCCCACTCGGTACCACCCATGTGATGGCTGCAACTGTCTAAAGAGAGGCACCAATAACAAGAAATATAAAAGATATAGAATGGAAGTATAGAATAAAAATGGTAAGATAAAATAATTTTTAAAAAAGTAAGCGATAAAAGGAAAACGGATAATAAGATTATCCATCTCCAGGCAGGCTGTATCTGTCCGGGGACGGGCGTGCCAGGGCGCGAGATTTCTAAGTGTCTCGTGCTCCGATGCGACCGCCCTTTCGAACAGGTTGCGCAACAACCTGCTGACAGTGCTTCCAAGGCTCTCTATACGTAGGTCCCAGTGTATTGTGTGGTTTCTCACAAACCTTGGAGCGTTAACCACTTGCCGTAGCACTTTGTTTTGGGCTGCTCGGAATTTCTGCTTACGCGTATCGCACAGCAAGCGATGCCACGCAAGAGTCGCGTATGTTAGTCTTGATCAGATGTAGATGTTTTATAGTGCTATCCTCATTATCAATGGGATAGCTTCGCTCGTAACAGTGGTGTCAGCCTGGCGGTGGATGATATAGCCTGTCTGATGGCGGATTCGGCCTAACGAGACATTGTGAGGCCGAAATCCAGCACGATTTCCAGGTATTTAGCTGTTCTGCGCCATGGTATTATGATGCCCTGTATGTGAAGCATACCTGGTGCTGAGCGCTGTTTGGTAGGGGTGATTGCTTGCGTCTTATATGAATTGATCGCCATCCGCCACTTCCGTAGCCAATCCGGCAGGAGATCTAGATTTCTCTGCAATTTTTTGTCCAAGCGGTTACCTCGGAGGAGTCAGGTATGTCCCCGGCGTAGAGGTTATAGAGAGCTCGCAATAGACAGCTCCCTTGTGGAACACCTGCGCGAATGCATTTCCTCTCGGACAAAACTCCATCTACTCTCACCTGGAATTTCCTGTCCGAGATAAATGACGCAATCACTATTACGAAAGGCATAGGCACATTACTTTGGATTAATGGATGGTGTTACCCCTTATGTCATACGGAGTTAAATGCTTTATGCATGTCGAGTAATGGCAAGCAAAAAAGCGAGCAAATGGATGACCCTAACCAGTTGATGTGTGGTACTGTAGTTGGGTCGAAATCCGAATTGTTCTTCTCTAAGTGGTAGAGAAGGAGTGAGTTGTCCCAGTATGAGCAACTCTAGGGTCTTTGTCAGAGTGGGTAACAGAGTTATTGGGCGATAATTGTCAGCTCTCCTACCGTTCTTACCCTGTTTGGGCAACATAATGTGGCCCAACTTTCAGCTAGTGGGAAAATGACCAGTGCGAATGATGCCATTTAAGTCTCGATATTGTGGCGATCGTCTGGAAGGGAAGGTGTCGCAAGGCCGTATTGGGAATACCGTCATGCCCGGGGGCCTTTTTGGATTTCAACTCCTTGATTGTCTTGCGTACCATGCTGGGTGAAAAGTGTAATGCCGCTAGGGCGAAGGTAGTGGAATGTGCCTCCACATGGTTTGCGAATATCTCCTCTTTAACCGGGGGTCTGTACCTGAGAGTGCCGTCTCCGTGGAGTAATGGCCTACTTGGCGCTTGCACATTAGTAAGTGTGCATGTTAGAGCGCGTAGAGTCGGCCAATCTTCGCCCGCCGCCTGAATTCTTTTCGACCATTTGTCCGTCAAAACCGAACTTGTGATCTTATGATCACAAGTTCGGTTTTGACCTTCTCAATGAGATGGATGGATGGATGGACAAAACTCAACTGAAGAGTTTTGATCGAGTAGACTGACACCTTCTACGTGTAGTAAACTTCTCCTCAAGAAGGACTTGAAGGCTTCTTGGCAATTTGTCCTTGCCTCTAGTGCCTGAAGTAAGAAGAGTTGCAATAGTCTTCTTAAGGCGGTGCAGATTGAAGTCTGTATCTCCTCAGGTAGCCTTTCCACGTCTTCCGCGGAGTTAATGGGTAAGTTCGGGGTTGAAGTGTTAGGCAAGGGGCAAATCCTTCCCAGTTTACCTTCTGCCTAGGGGGGAGAGTTGGTAGTTTGTATACCTTGGTGGTGTACAGTACCGCCAGTACTGGCTTGTGGTCAGTACCGAGGTGTTCCTCCAAGTCTTCTAGTGTGAAGTGGGCCTCAAGGTTCCAAGTAATAGCCTCATCCAGCACGTCTGGCTGGTGGGTGTGTACGTCCGGATAGTAGGTCGGGGACGTGGGACCGTGAACTGTGTAGTTCACCGCCTCAGTATCCGCCAGAAGTCTCCTACCGCTCGCGTTAGTGAGGTGAGAATTCCCTGTCGGGCTCTTGCAGTTTAGTTCGCCAGCAATCACAGTCGGCTCTTCTGAAAAGAGCCAGTGAATGTCGGCGATGTCTAGTGCGTCGCCCAGAGACATGTAGGCTGCGAAAAGTGCGGTTGGCTTAATGCCTGCCATAATTTCCACGCCTATAGCTTAGAACGATTATAGTGGAGGGACCGGAAGGGGCTGGTGCAGGTGACGAATTTGACCAGCTTGGGTATGCTGGCCATGGCGATGGAGAGAAGGCTCGAGCCACTTTCGAAGCTGTTGTAAATTTGGATGGCCAACTCCATGAGGCCGGTGCAAGTCTGGCCGATGAAAGCGGCCGTGGACGCTGTCTGCGATTCGCGCGTTTTGGTTGGCAGCCTGGGTTTGGTAACCTGTTTAGGTGCAGCAGGCTGTGCTGCTGGTGTGGGGATTGTGGGGAGAGTGGGTGAAGAAATAGGGAGAGCAGAGTCTACCTCCATTTCTACATCTGGGTTTCATTCTTCTCCATTTTATAGGCTTCGACCCTAGGGCATGAGCTGGGAACTTGGGGATGGGGTCCGTAGACTGAGCCCATCTGATAAGATGGCTCAGTCTACTGACCCCATCCCCAATGGTGTTGGTTCGAAACCTGAGATAGTCTCCATGCTACAGATTGTCCAGGGAGTATACACAGGGAATCATAATGAATCGGCGGCCTTGACATTCGTTCGAGTAAAGGAGATAGATTTTTATAGTATATATTTATAGCTAACGGAAAAACAATTTTGACGCCTACCAACGCCAAAATACATTCGTATTATTATCATGTAGTTGCGTTAGCATCCTTTCCGCCTCGCATCCAGTATGCCAGTAGAGTTACTACTTTATATATAGTTTCAAGAATTTTGTAAGAGGTAGTACTGCATAGGCGAAGGTGGGCCATCCATTCATCCATGGTGGGCCGGTACTACCGGGGAGGTACCTCTCGCTCATTTGATACCACCGTGAAGTGGCAGCAACAGTTTTGCGTTCCGTGCGGTTCGTGAGTAGACGGTGACCAATTAGGATGGGAGGTGAAAATTAGGGCAACGCCGGTGCGTTTCCGGTTCGTTAAATTCCGGTGAATTGTTATGCTCATTCATAGGCGTCAATAGGCGTTGAAAGTTTCTGAATTCACGTTCATCCCCCTTTACTATAAAAAATGATGTATGTGTGTATCGGTTGGCACATTAGGGGTAGGGGATAACGGAGGGCAACATATCTGCATAATCTTCAGCCGTGATTTTAGCGAAGGAAGTCATTAGAATGTTCCGTTTCTCCCTTCGCTATACACAAGACCTATAATATTTCTATACAAAGAAATGATCTCTTAATAGCAGATAACAAAGAACTATATAGAGGTTAGTCACACCTATAATCTAGGATTAGTAGTAGCAACAACAAAGTAAGTCCATAACCTAATTAGGAATATTGAGTCACAATAATATTAATAGTTTACACTCAACACATTCTATACATTAAGAGTATAAATTAATTTTAATATAAGTTGGTGTATCATGGTGTTTTCTACCACTTCATCCTATCCTTATCCCGTTTTTATGTCAGACGATGTAAGGACCGGCTACCTAATATAGAGTACTTGACGCGGAAGCCAATTTTTACACAGAACATCTGCCTTCTGATCTCTGTAACGATAATAGAAATAGGCTATATCCTATATTGAATTCGAATATACGAATCCGGGTTTCTTGACGATGTTTTCCTTCACCGTAAGAGTACTCAGAAAATGTACTTAAGTTTGAAAAACTCATTGGCACAACTCTCTTATTTTTGTTGACGGGGGGAAAAGCATTTACGTGCCATTAGCGGCCCTGGGTGGAGACTCGTGGTGCATGGGGCCCGTGGCACCATTTCCGTCATTGACGAGGTGCTCCGGAGCAACAGACCATCGGGGCACCTCAACCGCTATTCAGTCTAGCAGGGTCGCCCCGCACCATAGGACAACCAACCTTGGGATAGTGCAATGTGGTGTGGTTCCCATACTTGCCCCTTGGCCTGTGCGCAAAATTGTCTCTTCGTGTTGCTCGCTTATCCCCTCTTCTTATATGAGAGGTGCAAGGAGCACCCCCTAGATACCATTGGCTTCGCCTGGGTTTGGTACTGAGGGTCCATTACAGCGACGAGGCCACCGACCACTTGAACCGTGGTGGGGTGTTACAAACCTGGACCAATCGAGTGGAAGTTCGAGGCGCTAACCACAAGACCTCAGACCTTACATATTCTTTACATTTGTTGTATCGTAGTATAATAGTGTCTAGCGGAGACCTGTAAGACAGGCCCATAAAGCCTAGTTGGCTAGGTTCTAGTTCTAATTTTATTATTAGTGAATTATATAATAAGTAATATAATGAACTTTAACTTTAGAAACATAAAAGGCTTGTCAACAAGCAAAACTAAGGGAGGTACTTATAACATACCTAAGTTTATAGAAAACTGTATATGGAAGTTTAGATTAAGATCGAAATCAGTGATTGCAACTTTGTAACGATTATGACATATTTAGCCACATTCTAGTCACTAATAAGGAGGAAAAGGAAGTTGTTAGAGTTCTAATGACTGATGCCGCCCATGAAGATCCTCATTACGCAGATCTGCTGCGCTCTTTCGCTGTCAACCATCGATGGGCCTCACAGCGATGTGTCAGGGTGAGCATTCCGGTTGTGTAACCAATTAGCTACAATGCAATCAATCTTATTAACTTGTCCAGTAAGTGTTCGTAACGACACCGACAATAATTATAAAGAAAACGGTAAATAGCTCATTACCAACACAAGTACAAAACAGTCGCTCGCGTAAGGGCAACCGGTAACATTGTGTAACTGTGTCAAGCGGTTTCGATGCCTGTAATTGATTTGTTCTCGACATAATACAAGCCAGGCAACTGTATAATACTTGTGCCGTTACTATTGATCAAAGAGATTGCCTGATAATTTTTACGTCACTGATCACGCTGATTCTGAGCGCACCTGCTTGTCCAAAGGAGGTTCAATTTCTAAAAAGATCATGTCAACGTTGGTTCGACAAGGCCAGTTATGTCTAAGCTTATCGTAGACACAATCATGTACTTATGGATTTTTCAACTGATGTTTTGGCTTGTATATAGTTCTTACATATTTGTAATGGTATCACACCAAGCCAGTGTGCCAATCATTGTACCTCTTCATCATTATTATTAGCCATTATAGGTCCACTCTCTCACGGTCTCGCAGAAGGAAGCAATCGCCTGGTGGGACTCGTCGCTGCCGAGCATCGCTACGATGATGCTCGACTTTGACAAGTCCCCTCCGACTTTGTAATCACCCCGCTAATAGTCTCAGTTAGTATTGAAGAACTTGGTATTTAACACACGAGGGCTGCGATCCGCCTCCAAAGGATAATGATGATCGCGAGATGAATAGCTCCATTCCATGCAGCACCACATCGGCAACAGAATCAACAACAGCGAAAAATGCAAAGAAAAAAGACGCCTTGTCCCAATCGGCAGATCTGTTGTGTCAAACGCATCGGCACCCTTCAAAACGTAGGTAACGTTAATTGTCACCGAACTCCTTATTAGACAATGATCTGACAATCTTGATGGAACATCGACAGAAACCTGACTGCTGGCCGATTTGGAGACCAGCAGTAGGTCCAACAAGGCAGGTGTATAATCTTCCACACCTGGGATTCGTGTGGACAATGAGACCAGTTGTGTGATACCATACGCTGAAGTAAAGACCTTCCCGCATGATCGGTAACGCGTGAGCCTAATTACACTGCGTGGTGTGCGTCAAAATCACCAAGATCTCAGTGGTTGGAATCGGTTTTAACATGGAATCCATAGCCTATACGATGTTCTCGATGATTCGGTCAGTTTGAGAATTACCATGATGGGATATACCCATCATGGTAATGATAACATAACTAGAATAACTAGAAATTAATACTTTTTCGAATAAAGGAAACTAGAATACGTATGTAAATGTAACAGACTACTGAATGGACACACGTCATATGTAATAAAAGCATACATATCCATTACTTCCCGTGGGCTTAAAATCACATCCCAGCCACATATAGAAGTGGACAAGAGAAATGGATTAAAGTACTCGGAAAATTTATGAAAGAGATTTGTGGTTGCGCTGATACTGCAATTTGAATGCCGAAAACATAATCGATGAGATCAAAACCACTTGAATGGAATTGATCGAACTGTCGTCATTTTTTTAGGGTTTTAAAGGGAGCTTCGGATTAATACATAATTTATGGTAAAATATATAAATAGCATGGCTTTAGTAGAGGGTAAATACGATTTTCGAGTTGGAGCAGAGTTTAAGTACCTATGCCTTTATAAATATTTATGTTGTTTTACTATTGTGTCCATTTTCTGGACAGGGAATGGTCTAAGAATATTTGTCCTACTTTTTTTGTTATACAAAGCCATGTACTCATATTTTTACCTCGGAAAGCAAAAGATGTCGTTCCTCATTTATTGCTCAACGTATCAAAGTCACGTTTCGTACTATAATCGCTACCCAACTGAATCATCCGACTAATTCTACTAGTCCAATCAGATGATATTCCAAAATAATTTAGGTAGGACAATCACCCCACCCCACCACCTGGGGTGGACTGAGACACCATTGGCGGAGATAATTGAGCCGAGGGGCCCGCCCTTTGTACCCTCATAAGAACAGGAAGAGGCGCTTTCGTACACGGAGCAACTGGCGAGGATGGGAACCTCACCCCATTGTACTCTCAAATAGGTGTTCTGTGGTGCGGGTCAACCCTTCCGTGGAGGAGGCGTTGGTCCCTCCGGGACTAACTAGTCGTCGAGCTAAAGATGATCCAGTCATCATCATCATCAGCCGGACGACGTCCACTGCTGGACACGGGCCACCCCCACAGAACGCCACAGGTTACGGGCACGAGCCACTTGCATCCAGGGTTCCCTGCCACCTTAACCAAGTCGTCAGTTAATCCAGTCATACTACCTAGATTCTAGATTGATTTTATTTAGATTGTCCAGTACCTGTCATAATTATGATTTGTTTCTTTTTTATTTTATAGGTTATGTAACTATAATAAGTTAACTACATCTATTTACAATATTGTTGTGTTATTTACAATATTGTAATGAAAAGAGCATGTCTCGCCATCAGACGTTAAAGTTAGGTTAGGATAATTAAAAGACCAACACTTTTGCAAGTAATTATAAAATAAATAAATAATATAATAAATATATGGCTATAAGACGAAAGCATCTATCTTATTTCCACAAAAATGAATAATATATTTTTAGCTGCGCGCAAAGCTTGTAATGAAACTTGGCAAGTTTTATTTCTTGAGCAACGGCATTACGCGTGCTAAGTTAAGTCATTGTTGCAAAACAGGTAAGAAGCTATTCGTAACTAACAGGGATACATCTGCTCATCGGGTATGCGGGGAATCGATGCAATAACAGGCGGCCTTGATATTTTTTACTCAATGACACTCATAGCCTTGGCCTATTGCAACGGAACTTGGTGACTAAAAATATTACCTATCAAAGTGATTTCAATTAATTTATCTGTTGAATAATCAATTCAAAAAATATCGTGAAAGTTGTGTATTTTAATTAATTCTATGTTTATTCGTGAATATCTATTTTGACCTCTTCAAAGTAATCACCCTGGGATTTATACACATGTGCCAACGTTTTTTTCAATCTTCGAAGCACTTCCAAAAATTTTTTTTTCGTATCTTGTTCAGGTCCTCCTTCGATGCTGTCTTTACCTCGTCAATCGTGGCGTAGCGTCGTCCTTTCATGGGCCTCTTCAGTTTCTGGAACAAGAAAAAGTCACAAGGGGCCAGATCTGGGGAATACGGTTCCAGTGGTATCATTAGTATGTTGTTTTTGGCCAAGAAGTCGCGTACAAGCAGCGGTCGAAATTGATAATGGAGTTTTGATACGAATTTTGCGGCGACCCGTCTCATCAAACTCGATCAAATTATCGCTTAAAGTCGAATGGCACGAGTCAATTATTGTGCCTAGGTCCTCGGCAATTTCTCTAACGGTGATTCGACGATTGGTCAGTATCGTTTTGTACTCCATCCATACTGTTGAAGCACTTGGTCGTCCGGTACGCTCTTCGTCACTCAAATCTTCTCGGATCTGAAAAGATTTTGTACCACGGATAAAAGTCTTTTGTCCAAAGTGGTTTCTCCGTATGCCACAGTCAACATTCAGAATTCATCCGTGCACTTATTTTCGTTTTTTTATACATGTTTTTTTTTTCATTTTTTTTAATAGGTAAAAATCGAAGATGAACCAAAACACGTGCGAGCAAAGCAGCTATCAACAATTAACTGAACATTCAAAGTGGCCGAACTTGTCAGTACATTGTTGTTATAGTTGGGTTACTTTGGGTATTTTACCCGTGAATAACAGTAGACAAATTGTACCTTCCTCGGGAATCGTTCTATTCATGGGTGAATATCGCATGAAAATCTGTTTAGTAGATTTTGAGACAATTCATCGCATACAGGTAGATGGCTTTTGGTTTTTTACTCTGTTGTATAATATACCTGCTGCTGTGTGTTCTTGCCGAAGTTTCACCAGTTGACCTAGAAATTCAAGTCCGGGCAGCCATGTATTATAACTTGAGAAACCTCGCCCATCCAAACTTCCTAAGACCTCAAGACAGACAGAAGATTACGAAACTATTTAATCCTATAGACGTTACTACTAATGACTTAATCGATGAATGGCAAGCGCAGACACACACAATTAAGGGACAGCATTTACTTAACTTTTTACCATGTGTGTGGGACCAGCCATCCAAACACTGTTAGAAGTTCATCATTGCACTTGTCAGTTTCTAACTGGTCACGGCAAC